>CAUOFW020003813.1:123904-257337 GCA_963454935.2 Ilex paraguariensis
TGGGGGGGGTATTTGACGACAAAAGAGAATTGAGAAGTGATAATGGGTGTATTTGGAATTAGGTTAAATATGTAATTTTTAAAGATTTTTGAGTAAAATAAGTTGGGTTTCTTTAGATATTGACTTTTTTACTAGTTTATTTAATAGTTTTTTTTGACTCAGAAAAACTTATTTAGACAAATTTTAAAAATTGACTAAAAGAAATCAGTTCCAAACATGCTTATTATATCAACTATTAACGTATAAAAAAAATTAGAAATGTTATTAAGATCTAATTTATTAATTTAATTTATATTTACCTAATTTATTATGGCATTTGGATTGACTACGAGTCTTATTAAACATTAGAATTTGGTGTTGATCCAATAATTCTACTAAAACTGCATCATTATATTAGCAAACTAGGGTTAACCCATGCTTGAAGACACGGTGTAACTTTAATCAATATAAATAATTTTGAGAGGGATATTTGGTGACCATTGAATGATTCTATTTGAAAGCATCAGATAAATTTATTGAAATCTGTCATATTTTATATTATAGATTAAATCAAATTTTGATGTCAAAATAAATTTATTAAAAAATATCTATTTTCATGTGTGGTCGATTCAGGTTAAATTAGTCTCTAANATGTCAAAATAAATTTATTAAAAAATATCTATTTTCATGTGTGGTCGATTCAGGTTAAATTAGTCTCTAATATTTTATTTCACTTTTCGAGTAGGGAAAAATCATTGCGAGAAGGGATCTATTAGGACAAAGTCAGGCCTCCCAGGTACATGACAAAAGCCTAAATGCAAACTCTGCTGCAACACTATTACTAAATGAGATATGCACTGTGGCCAATCCCACTGCTGGTGCCAGCTTTGTTCCCAACATGACTCTCTCATCAACGATGGATAGAATAGGCCCAGTTACTTACAAATGGCACATTAATATTATATTTTCCTGTAAGTGTGATTATGGGATGTTGTTTGTTCTCAACTTTTTACTATTTTTTTGGTGCCAAAACTTTCAAAGAAATTTGAAATTTTGAACAGAGGAAACTTAAATAGAGCCTATAGCAATCTATATAATAAAATAGGAGTGTGTTTGAATTTTATTCCCAGTCATATTTTTTCCCTCAAAAATTATCACCAATTACTTTCTTCACCCATCATCCCTTTGTCAGACTCAAACGTCAAATTGCATCACTCATTTCTATCACATATTTAATCATTTATATATCTCCTCCCTAAAAATATCACACACTCATTTCTATCATATATTTAATCATTTAATATTTAATTAATTTGTAGTTAAAATATTTTGAAAAAAAATAATATAGTGGGATCGATTTTTTGGACGCTCGAATTTTATATTTTATAATGTCTTCACGTACGGGTTATGACTAGTATTCTTTATATAAAAAAACAAAACTTTATGCCTTTTGGATAAAAAAACAAAACAAAACTCGCCGATATAGATATATTAGTAATTGGCCGTGCCTGAAGCTACTATGTAACTCATAAAAAAATTGCAAACATGTATCCATGTTCGAAATAAATGTATTACGCAAAATTTCAATAATCGCTAACGAATATGGACTTTNGCAAACATGTATCCATGTTCGAAATAAATGTATTACACAAAATTTCAATAATCGCTAACGAATATGGACTCTACAAAGTAAAATTTAAATAAACTAAGATGTTACAAACTAAGATATTTAGTATCATTGACCTTTAGATATCAAATGACAAAAGTCCTAAAACCTTTAAAAGAAAAAAAAATGATAATCTAAACTTAGAGCTAGAATTTCAAATAAAGTAAGCTTGTTATGATAATTAAATTTCATATTTAATAAAAAAATTATACGATTAAACTTATTAGGACCATACCTAATAACCATAAAAAACAAAGCGTAATTAATCTGCACTAATTTGAATTCCAAAAGTTTCAACGAAAAGGGGACCATGTCCCATGAATGTGCAGTCTCGTGACTATCTTATTCACCTCAAAGATGTAGTATCACCAAATTTTCCTTTCATAACTTCTGACGTCATTCAGTACGAATTGCCCAATAAAGTCAAAGAACCTCTCCTCTGAAAAATTAACAAATTAACAAACTTCCATTAGCGATTCACACACACATACACATACCACTTGTTGATTTATTATAACTTTGAGTCAAGAAATATCGTATACGTGTATAACCCTTACACTACACCAAAACAAAGATAAACCTTCGGTCACACTATTGTTACCTCAAAAAATACATAATTGTGGGGTGACATAATAAGAGGGTTAAGTGAGAATTTAAATAGATGAATTTAATAACTAAATAAAGATAGAAAGTGCAACAATGATCACTTTGTTAATTATAATTGAGATATAAAAGGCAATGTGACAAACTAATGTAGTGAATATAAAATTTTCAATTGTTATTGCTAAGTAAATGTAGTGTAGATTCATTAATCTACAACAATTACATACAAAGCTTTCTAATTTAATTCCACAAAGTACAAAATTACTTTTTTAACCTTTTAGATGTATTTTTTAGCAAAAAAAAACTTACTTGACTGGTCCATGTACCATGGAGTTACTTTATATGTTAATTAGAATGTCTAACATTTAGATCATCTTAGATGAATAGAGAGCAAGCACATTTTACCCAGAAACGCAAAATTTCACCTATTGAAATCTCACAAATCAGAAAAAAACATACACAATCAATTTAGTGTAATCGTTGTCAAGGCATCGTGGTAAAATGTATTATGACTATGACCATAAATATTAATGTTCTCATGACACCATAATAGAAGTATTACTATTGACAAATGCATTATCTGATGGTATACACAGTTTATTGAACTCAACTCAAGCACAATGCAATGTAGGAACTAAAAACAACTCCTCATTATTCCCATACAAAACATAAAACCTCTGTCAATCAAAAAAACAAATAACTTTTCCTAAAAAAAAATGAATTTGCATGGGATAATTTGAGTTAATCATTTCAAACTCAAAACCATAATACCAAACCTAAAAACAATGAATTCAAAAGTAAATCCATGTAAGTTTACATTGTATGAAAACAAACTCGCCCTATATCACGTGTCAGAAAATACTGCATATAGTTTTTAAACATAAAATAATCAAATAATAAATATAAACATGCATTAAACTGAAAATCGTTTGGTCATTTTTAATGTCATGACTTTAGTGAAATAAAAAAAGTCAAAATGTGGATTGATAAAGTATCATCTGAAAATATGATGCCACAAATATATCAGTTTGTCTACAAAATTTATATATTTTATAATCATAATCAAAACTTACAATTACAGTTCACAACCCGAGTTTAGCCCACCAAATGTGTATGTAGTTTTGCAACCAATCAAAATTCTTGCTAATTTACAAACCCAAAATTCTCAATTAATCATTACACACAATAGCATTTTACAATTTTCCCACAAAAGAAAATGTATCAAGAATAAAATTTTCGAGGGCACAAAAACGAAGAAATATCAACCACACATCAAATTCCAATGCATATCANAAAAGAAATTGTATCAAGAATAAAATTTTCGAGGGCACAAAAACGAAGAAATATCAACCACACATCAAATTCCAATGCATATCAAATGTGTGAACGGTAAGAGCGCCTTTAAAATGGGAGTGTG
The DNA here is from genome assembly GCA_963454935.2 of Ilex paraguariensis. Lineage (NCBI taxonomy): Eukaryota > Viridiplantae > Streptophyta > Magnoliopsida > Aquifoliales > Aquifoliaceae > Ilex > Ilex paraguariensis. The sequence goes on from CAUOFW020003813.1 coordinate 127,570, forward strand.
TGAACAGTAAACCAATGCATATAAATGAAGCATTAAGCTTCAACCGATAGTGAAGCATTACGAGCCTTTAAAACGGGGGCTTGTATCTAGTAGCAGAGGTTACTATGTGTGAACAGTAAACCAATGCATATCAAATGTAGTCTTCATTTTCAGTGCAAATTAATTAAATCGAACAAAAATTATAACCATTTTGGGGCAATTACCTTGTCAAATGTAAAAATTCTATCAATGTGGGAATGAACACCTATTTTAAAGAGAAAAAAAGATGGATTTTCGAAATTTAAGATGATTGTCCACATCTTAATTGGTTTAATGAATCAAAAGAAACATAATTAACACAATCCTCAATCCGAAACAATTTCATGTCTCCTTACCCCAAACACCGTAGAACCCCACCCCCACCAAAAAAAAAAATAACCATGAAGAAATGCCCTCCATGACACCATCACACAAGGAAAAGAAAAAAAAAGTAAAGAGATGAATAGTGTACTGTTTCACATAATCAAGTAACAGTAGCAACAACAAAAACAAAAGTTCTCAATAGTCGATGCCGGACTGGGCCATTGCCATCCCACCACCTATATCATCTTTTCCATTGTACGTATTTATACTGTCTATACTTCTATAGAAATCTCACCCATTTCCTAAACCCACCCATTCTCTCTCTCTCTCTCTCTCACACACACACACACACACTATCTCTCTTGCAGTTTTGCTAAGCTCCAACAGGCCCTTTATCACCTTTGAGCACCCATTGCTACCTCATATTCTCTCTAGATTTCAAAAATTTGGCCAATTACCTTCTCTCAAAAAATGAATACCTGTTTTAAACCTCATAACCCTTCAAAGATGTTAAAGTTGGGTCTTTGAAAATATAGACAAAGAAAACCAAGTCAAAAAAATGTTCACCCAAACAAATGCAAAACCCATGAAGACGTTAAAGCAAGACAAAAAAAATGTAAAGCACACAAACAAATGCAAACCCCATGAAAATAACAAACTCGAAAAACAAACCAATTTTTTGGAGGTCAATGGTCTTTGCCCTTCTTGAAGTTCACCCAAAAAATACAAAGATTGGCATTAGAAAAAATAAGTTCACAAAAAATCAAAGGAGAAGATTAACCAACTCATTGAAGCAATAATACAAACACTTGGTGGGCTTTGGCCTTTTGTATTCATCACTGTGTTTTGTTTGCGCAAAAGAGGGATGGGGGAGGGTGTCTGAGCACAGGGGGAAGAAGGGTGGGGGTCTGCTGGGTTGTTGGGGCTTTGTGCAGAAGAGGGATGGGGGGGGGGAACCTGGCTATAGCAAAAGAGCAAACTCTGTCCTGTGCGTGTGATTGAGTAGAGAAAGCAGAGAGATTGGGCCGAGAAAAAGACACTGAAAGCAAAAGTACAGTGTAAACAGAGAAAGAGGCAGTCTCAGAATATTAGAAATAAACTTACTGTGCACCGAGGACTGAGAAGAGAAGAGAAAAGTGTCGATGGAGATAAGCCGGAACAACCACAACAGCCGTTGGAGGAACACAAAATAAAAAGAGAAAAAATTCAGTCCTAAACGTGATTGAACAGAGTCGAAATGAGAATTCTTACCGTGAACTCAGGCCCTTTGACAGTGAACCCCTTGTGTGTGTGATTGAGCAAAGAAAGCAGAGAGATCTGTGGCTTTGGACAGCGGCACAAAAGAGGGAGGTGTTTGCGAGAGAGATAGGAGGTGTTTGTACAGAAGAGGGATGAGGGGAGGGTGTTTGCGCAGAGGGAAGTGACTCGCCGCTTGTGTGTTGCTAGGTGTGGTTGCTTGTCCGGGGATTTGGGGATGTGATCGCCTAAGAGAGAAGTTAGAGAGAAAAGAGATGAAGATCTGTTTTTTGCAGGGAGCCGTTGTGATAGGTGGGTTAGGTTGGATGGGTTCGGTTGAGTTAGGTTAAATGGGTTGGGTTGGGTAAATTTGGGGAAAAAAATATAGTGGGGATAAAATTTAAGTTCCATCATGTTTTATTATATAGATTTTTGTGTGAAATATGTTATCCAAAGCAAAAAATTGTCACAAAAACCCAGCAACTACATAAGTGATGTACTAAATGTATCTACATTTGCAATATTAATTTGCGTCGACATGTGATGTACGAAATTTAGATCTATTTCCTCCTCCTTCTTTCTATAATTGGATTTGATGCCCTTAAAGTATGAAATTTGTCTCATTTTATTTCCTAATAATTTGAATAACTCTAAAAAAAATTTAGGTAACTTTTGACAAAATATGTATAACATGGGTAGTTTTTTTTTTTATCAAAATTTGGATATCTTATGATTAAAACTATGTAGTTTTGGTAGTTCTTTGATCAAAATTTGGTCAAGAGAACCCATATTTAAGTATCATATAACATGTTTATGATAAAAAATCGTTAGAAATCTGAACGCCGTTTGCTTGAGATATTTTATAAAAACATATTTAATATTTCAAATACTAAAATGATACAATTGAAATATTAAAGACCAAAATAAAACATCTCATATTTTTAGGGACCTCTAATTCAATTAATCTTTTTTTTTTTTTGAATTAATAGTTATTAGCATAAGTACAATTTAAGCGGATTGAAGAGTCAACTCAGGCTCAACTTGTGATATAAAATCTTCAATCCAAACTTAACCCAACTGGAGCAACTTCAACCCAAGCCTAATCTCTAATTAAACTTTTGAACTCGGGTTGAGTTTGAGTTATATAATTTGGATTTGAATCAAATTTCTTATTAATTAAAAACAAAATGAACAAAAAACAAGGTACAGTTTTTTCTTCAGCCTTAAAATTAAATCTAAATTCTATAAATTTATCATTAACAAAAACTAATTTAGAAAAAGAATAAAGAACAATTTTTTACATCCACAATAAGCTTCAAACATCATTATTAACAATAAATGAGAAAGCCAACGCGATTGTCCTAATATATTTTATATATTTTGTGTGTACAATTTTCATATATTTTTTTCAAATTTGGGGTTAAACCTGATTTCATAAATTTAAGTTTAGATTTTGGTTGAACCAGTCAACTCTTCAACTCGAGTATTACCCAAATTTAATTCAATTTTTTTTTTGTCTAATCTAACTTATATATTAAAAAACTCAGTCTAAATATTGAAAATTTTGAGTTGAGCTCAAGTTATCCATCTAGTTATATTTAGGGGTATCAAGCATAACATGTCACAAAATTAAAGGTGTATGTATTTCTTAAATCATCATATTTTCATAAATGAGTGAATCCAACACAATATGATTAATAAACAAATATTGTGTGTGAATTAAATTAAAAGAAATACATAGCACAACTCGTTTATATATTAATTACACACAACACGAATTCGATATAACATGATTCGTTAGACACAAAATTGATAAATAAATTGGGTATGAGTGTAATTTTTTTTTTCACAAACTCACTAAGAACCAACACAAACTCTCCTTATTCAATACAGTTGACAGACCAAATTATGTTTCAAATTCTAATACGTCTTCGAGTAAAACACTATTGTGTTAATTTGACATGAATTAGTCCAGGAAAAAAATTAAATTTAAAAGGGAATAAACTCAAAATTAAAGAAATGTAAAATATAACTATTCAATTTTTTAAATGAAAGATAAAATGTGAGATAAAATGTGAGATTTGAATAAATACGGATTTTAGTGAGTATACATTTAAGAGTTAATTATAGTGGAAGTCCCAAAGTATAGAGTTTGTCTTATTTTAGTTTTTAATATTTTAATTATATTATTTTTATTATTGAAGTATTGAATATATTTTTATGTAATTCCTCAAATAAGTAACATCTAAATTACTAATGGTTTTTGATTATAATCTTCTCAAGTGATACTTAAATATAGATAAAAAATAATATTTTAAGGATTAAAATAATATAATTAAAATATTTAAGATTAAAATAAAATAAATTCCATATTTTAGGGGCTTACGATGTAATTAACCTAAATTTAAATCTAACTCTATTTTACATGAGTTTGTAAGCCGAAAATAGTTCGAGGAAGGAAGAAAACTACAATAGCCAGAAATTTGGGGGTTTATGGTAATCACAGAGGGAAAAAAAGAAGAAGAAAAACGAAAACTCGGTACATCATCAGTCTCTCTCAGTATCGGAATTCACAACTCGCCATCGCTCCCTTATTTCTCTACATCTGTACCCCCCTCGTTTTCTCTGCTTTGTGCCCTCTCTCTCTCTCTCTCCACTCTTCAAATTGCTTTGAAGTGGCGGTATGTTCGTGCATTTAATCCATGAGCTACTACCTTTTCTCAATGCACATTGTCTGTTTTCAGCTGTATATGTTGTCGTTTTGCTCGAATCAAAAGCACAATTTCCAATTTTTGCCTTTTTAATTCGAGTCAAGTACATATTTTTCTCAGTTAATCTGCGAGTTCCTAGATTCTTTCGCTTTTTTGAGACAATCACTTTCACCATTTTTTTGGGTTTTAGATTCAAGTCGATTTTCTACTCAGTTAAGTTGTGAGATTCTACATTCTTCCTATTTTATGGATTCAAACACTAGCACCAGTCGATTTTTTTTTCTCGGTTAGGCTGCGAACTCCTACAACCTTTCTCTTTATAACGTTTGGTTTTCTGCATTGAAGTCGATTTTTTTAGTCAAGTTGCGAACTTATGGATTCTTTCTAGGGTGGGTTCGTCAGACTCTTGTAATTTTTGGTTTAAATTTTTTTTAAGGGGTTTTAGGTCTATGAGTTTCGACTACATTGTGCTTNGTACTTTTTAACTTGTGTGGTATGCACTCATTTGTTGTTGGGCTTTGATTTGGTATCGGGCAGCATGGATGGATTGGACTGGTGCAATTGAGGTTAAGTAATGGCATGCTGGGTTCATAGTTTATTTGTTTACTTGAACAGGGTGATCAGTTTTTTACACAGCATAGTTTTCATTATTTTAATTCAGGTAGGATCGTGAATGCCTGTTGGACATAATGCTTATTGCTGGATTATTGGACCCATTTTACATGTCAGTCAACTTGGTCTTAGTGAGTGGTATTGGGTGTCCTGGAATTTTTAAATTTAAGTATTAAAATTTCTCATAATATAGTTTTTGATATTTGAGAAGAGAAAGAAAGATATAACCATTTTCAATAACATAGCATGATCCAAGGGGTCATTGGTACAATATACTGCATATACCTGATGACAAATATGATGTTATTTTATTCAGTTATTTATACTTTTTAACTTTAATACAAATTTCCATTATTATTGTGACGCCTTTAAAACCGGGAGTCCTTTCTCAACCCGTTGATCACCTATCAATCGATAGAAGTATTTGTGCATATCGCATAACCCGACACCATATCATCGCACGGCCATTCTAAGGTCCAATATCTATCAATTTACCATCAATATTATTCTATTTACATCTTTTGAACAAAAAGGCTCAAGGCCCGAAGACTTGACAAAGTTATTTTAAATTTTTGAAAATTTCAGTAGCTCGTATACTTGGTACCGCTAACTGATGCCAGTGAGCTACTGGTAGTTGTGAACCTAACTACCAGTAGTTGAGCCTACTACGAGCGAGCTACCAGTAGTTGTGAACCTAGCTACCAGTAGCTACCCACTGAAATCGTGCTACCGGTAGCTAATCATCGTGCTACCAATAGCAGGGTCCAATTTTTCCCCAATTAAGTTCTTTTTCAATTTTAACTCACTCAATCTCATACATCATTTACCCAAATTGATATAGTATCTAATTTTATACAAAATATAGTCTATATGAGTTCATTAGACAATCTTTTATTCAACATCACAAGTCTAAAACCATTGGCACCTGTCCTGCACCTGAAATATTGTTGTTATAAAGTAACGCTCAATATGGTATCTCCTAAAGAGACTATTCTTTAACCTAGATGCATATGAAATGCTCACATGCAATTCAACACAAACATATATCCATTCAAAAACATACAACTTCAAGAAGTAAATGTCACAATGCTATGCCATGTTATGAAGTGAGAATAACACATGCAATGCAATCCGAGCCCTCCGCCAACTTCTACAACACATGCAATGCCATGCGTATGCATTCGGTCATTCCAAATCCCCGTCATTGATGTTATGCAATCAATGACTATTTTTATAAGATGAACCATGTGTCTTTCTTGAGTAGGTGATTTCCCGAATTTGCACCAACAACCCACCACACCAACACGGATTTTGGTATTCCACCTTCGATTCCACATACACCAATACACTTTTTTAGACTTTTACCGTCAGAAGAATATAAACTAGTAACTAGGTCTTGCATTCGAGGGAGGGTCTAGCTTTTCTTGTTATATCCGATACAAGTTTTTCATACAACCCGTGCAACTTAGTCGGATTTAGGTCTAACCTTTCCGAGTCCATATCNATTGATGTTATGCAATCAATGACTATTTTTATAAGATGAACCATGTGTCTTTCTTGAGTAGGTGATTTCCCGGATTTGCACCAACAACCCACCACGCCAACACTGATTTTGGTATTCCACCTTCGATTCCACATACACCAATATANCAATGCCATGCGTATGCATTCGGTCATTCCAAATCCCCGTCATTGATGTTATGCAATCAATGACTATTTTTATAAGATGAACCATGTGTCTTTCTTGAGTAGGTGATTTCCCGAATTTGCACCAACAACCCACCACACCAACACGGATTTTGGTATTCCACCTTCGATTCCACATACACCAATACACTTTTTTAGACTTTTACCGTCAGAAGAATATAAACTAGTAACTAGGTCTTGCATTCGAGGGAGGGTCTAGCTTTTCTTGTTATATCCGATACAAGTTTTTCATGCAACCCGTACAACTTAGTCGGATTTAGGTCTAACCTTTCCGAGTCCATACCTTAACCACTAAGAATGATGTTTGATCCAAAAACATGCATACACACCTACACTCATGTCAGAAGTATATAAACTAGTAACTAGGTCTTGCATTCGAGGGAGGGTCCAGCTTTTCTTGTTATATCCGACACAAGTTTTTCATGCAACCAGTGCAACTTAGTCGGATTTAGGTCTAACCTTTCCGAGTCCATACCTTAACCACTAAGAATAATGTTTGATCCAAAAACATGCATACACACCTACACTCATGTCAGAAGTATATAAACTAGTAACTAGGTCTTGCATTCGAGGGAGGGTCTAGCTTTTCTTGTTATATCTGACACAAGTTTTTCATGCAACCCGTGCAACTTAGTTGGATTTAGGTCTAACCTTTCCGAGTCCACACCTCAACCACTAAGAATGATGTTTGATCCAAAAACATGCATACACACCTACACTCATGTCAAATGCCCACGAATGTGATAAACTTATGCATATGCAATGTAATGAACAATTGCATATTATATCACTATGCAACCAAGTTTTCAATTGCAATTTCAACATCATGTTCAACATGCAATTTCAACATCATGTGGTGTATGACTGTTGATGCAACAAAAAGAGGCAGTGGTGCAGTGCCCCCTCTTTGTCCATCATGCAGCCAAAGTTCTTTCTTTTTCAACCAACCTCCACCCCACGTCCGTGGGGGAGGGGTGTTTAATTGGTAATTCCTCCTTGTTGTCTACTAAAATGCCGGTGCTCAATAGGTGTTATGGCCACAAAACTGCTAGGCTAGGCTAGAGTAAGGGGTTGGTGTGAGTAAAAGGTAATTCAGATTGCCTTCATTTTCTAGGCCATATTGATATGCCTACATATCTTATCTTGGGTTCGAAATTGATATTAACTCAGGTAAACGCCAGCCATCAATGTTGTGGACTTCCACCTCATTAATTTTATCTACTCCAGGTCTCCTCTTCTTCAGTTTCCATTAGCTTTGAATATATGCACATTCTGTTCTGTTCTCAATTTAGATGCAGAGTTTAGGATTGCTTGATGTCTCATCTTCAGACAAGAAAAATGATCCTATTGCAATTACTTGTTAGCTGTGGGCACTTTGAAACACTTCTATATTGGCATGTGTAACACGTGGTAGCCGGTGAGGAGAAATGTCTCACCCTTTGCATTTTTGTGATGCTTAATAAATGTGAATTGATGCTTGTTTTGATAGAGAAGTAATATCTGACATGCTCTCAAAAGTGGATTGAGGGTTCCAACTTTCTTCTTTTTCTTTGCACTTTTGCTCAAATTTCCTAACTCCAAAAAGGTTAGAGCTCTATGTTCTTGTTGATTGGATGAAATAATTTCAGTTAACTCAAATTGATATGCATGTTGAGGGAATAAGNAGTGGATTGAGGGTTCCAACTTTCTTCTTTTTCTTTGCACTTTTGCTCAAATTTCCCTACTCCAAAAAGGTTAGAGCTCTATGTTCTTGTTGATTGGATGAAATAATTTCAGTTAACTCAAATTGACATGCATGTTGAGGGAATACGNTTTTCTTTGCACTTTTGCTCAAATTTCCTAACTCCAAAAAGGTTAGAGCTCTATGTTCTTGTTGATTGGATGAAATAATTTCAGTTAACTCAAATTGATATGCATGTTGAGGGAATAAGTTGGGCTAAAATTAGGAATTTTTCAGTTTTTGTTAGTTTGAAATTTGTGTCAACAATTGGTCAATTGTTGCAGCAGTTCATACAGTTATATGATTGTATTTACATATTTGCTACTTTCAGTTAGGTATTTGTTCTTCTTTCCATGTTAGTCAAAATTGATATATCTGTGTCGATTTGAACTTGATACAGAGTGTGTTGGACGATTCTGGCCCTTTGAAAAGCCTGCTGGATTAAGCCATGCCGCCGCCCAATCCAAGAGTTGCCAAAGCCTTTCATGCTATGAGGGATCTCGGCATTTCAGAAGAAAAAGTGAAACCGGTGTTGAAAAAACTTCTTAAATTGTATGATAAGAATTGGGAACTGATCGAAGAAGAAAATTATAGAGCTCTTGCTGACAATATATTTGAGACTGAAGAAGCAGAGGTGCTCTTTTTCTGTATCTCTCTCTTTCTCTCTCTCATATCTCTCCCACCTCCTCTTTCATTCTGACTGGCTAGTTTATTTTGTTTTATCACCATTTATGTATCCTCTATTATAACTTTATGACTACTCTTCTCTGATCAGGTGGAGGAACATAAGAAAAAATTGGACAATATTGAGGTATGTTATCTATCCCTTATGTTTGTTCTGATTCTTGATACTGTTCTTACACTTGAATATATCTTCACTGGTTTCTTTTTCATTTGTTTGAAATTGAACTTCAATTGGCCAGCGAGAAAAAAAAGATTTGGAGGATGAAACTCAGGTGCATGATGAGATTGAACGCCCTTTAAAAAGGTTGCGGTTAAGGCACCAAGAAGGACAAGCTTCACCTTCTCTGAGTAACTCTGGCCCCGGCTTTGATGGAACTGCAATAAAGAAACCTAAAGTGGAAGATAATGACCTACCTGAAAGTCGTCCCAAAGATCAGTTACCAAATATAACTGAATCACCTCAGCTTAATACAGGAAATGTGAGGATTGAATCTCAACCCGTGTCGCCCCAGCCACTTGGCAGGAACAAAGGAAAGCAACCTGTTTCGCCCAAGTCTTTGTCTGTGCAAGAAGGATCTGATTCACCACTGATAGGTGCTGCTGACAGAACTCAGGCAGCTGTCATGAAGAGAATTGATTCTAATCCAATCTCTTCTCCGATGCGTCTCAGAGACAGGGGAAAGGGACCTCTCTCACCTCAAATTAATTCCAGGGAGAAGAGGCCAATTGCTGATAAGTCATCCCATGCAGTGGTCTTTAAAGAGCCAAAGGTTGAGCCTGTTGTTCGTTTACCTAGACAGAAGATGCCTCAAACTCATGCTTTGATCAAGCCTAAAGAGGAGCCATCTACAGATGACGTGCCACAGTTTGAGGTTCCTCTTGCAGTGATCCATCCGGGTACATATTCTCCCGTTGCTGAATTATGATTGTATTATGTTAAACAACCATCTATTTTAAAAGCTGAAACTGTTGGAGATGGTTTGTAATTTAAGTATTTATACTTCAACACGCCTTTTTCACATGTAGGCTAGATTTTGGTTCTAAAAAATCATTTAGTAATTAGGAGGGCGGTGAGATTAGAATACAGGATTTTGCTCTGATACCCTNTCTTACACTTGAATATATCTTCACTGGTTTCTTTTTCATTTGTTTGAAATTGAACTTCAATTGGCCAGCGAGAAAAAAAAGATTTGGAGGATGAAACTCAGGTGCATGATGAGATTGAACGCCCTTTAAAAAGGTTGCGGTTAAGGCACCAAGAAGGACAAGCTTCACCTTCTCTGAGTAACTCTGGCCCCGGCTTTGATGGAACTGCAATAAAGAAACCTAAAGTGGAAGATAATGACCTACCTGAAAGTCGTCCCAAAGATCAGTTACCAAATATAACTGAATCACCTCAGCTTAATACAGGAAATGTGAGGATTGAATCTCAACCCGTGTCGCCCCAGCCACTTGGCAGGAACAAAGGAAAGCAACCTGTTTCGCCCAAGTCTTTGTCTGTGCAAGAAGGATCTGATTCACCACTGATAGGTGCTGCTGACAGAACTCAGGCAGCTGTCATGAAGAGAATTGATTCTAATCCAATCTCTTCTCCGATGCGTCTCAGAGACAGGGGAAAGGGACCTCTCTCACCTCAAATTAATTCCAGGGAGAAGAGGCCAATTGCTGATAAGTCATCCCATGCAGTGGTCTTTAAAGAGCCAAAGGTTGAGCCTGTTGTTCGTTTACCTAGACAGAAGATGCCTCAAACTCATGCTTTGATCAAGCCTAAAGAGGAGCCATCTACAGATGACGTGCCACAGTTTGAGGTTCCTCTTGCAGTGATCCATCCGGGTACATATTCTCCCGTTGCTGAATTATGATTGTATTATGTTAAACAACCATCTATTTTAAAAGCTGAAACTGTTGGAGATGGTTTGTAATTTAAGTATTTATACTTCAACACGCCTTTTTCACATGTAGGCTAGATTTTGGTTCTAAAAAATCATTTAGTAATTAGGAGGGCGGTGAGATTAGAATACAGGATTTTGCTCTGATACCATGTTAAACAATCACGTACTCTAAAAGTTTAAGCTATTGAAGAAGATGCAATTTAAATATTTGTACTTCAACATATTAGTCTGATAAATATGATTTGTTGCAAGCCTATTTATTAGATGATAAATTATATAGTTTAACTTAAATTTTATTGCATGAACTAAGTCATCGTTGCCTGGTGACGGGGTTAGTAACGGTAGTTCTTGGAGTATAACTGATCTCCCAAAGATTTCTTGGTGCCTCACTTGGGAAATGGGTCTGAAAATATATACAGCTTTGAAATATTGTATCATAATGAGCCTTTTGGAGTCAAGCCTGAACTAAGGATTCCAAGTTCCTACCCGTGAGTGGAGCTCGAGTTTAACGTACTCATTTCATTACAAGCTCAAACTGATCATTGGTTCTCCTCCAGCTCAGTCTAGCCAAGCTTGAGTACTCCATTCATCAGCTTAGCTCTACTTGTTTACACGGCTAGTCCATATGATGGGCTCTTTTCAATTTGTGTGGCAATGGAGTCATCTTTGGTTTTGGTCACTTGAAGTTCTAGGCCATGCTTTCACTCGTAAGATCTGAATTTAGTCATTTAGTGATTGTTGTAGTTGACCAATTAAAATAGGAGGAACATGTTGACACATGTTGATTTGTCTGCTAGAAAGCACGGATAGTATCCGATACAATATGGACATGGGGATACGACAAAGTTTAAAAATATAGGATACGGGTACGATAAGAATACGGCTATTAAAATACTATAATATATTTTTTTAAATAATAATAGAGTTGTAATATATTAAAAGTAAAACATATATTATAACAATATTAATAATAAGACCTAACAAATATTTTTTTTTGATTAAAATTGAAATAGATCAAATTAAATATCTACCATTTTCATCAAATATCATGACATTTATTAACATTTATAGTATATAAGTTACATAACAAAAAAGAAAAATCACACTCCTTTTAATAGTTAAAAGTTGTTTTTTTAATAAAAAAATTTATGTAGGTCGTGTCCGACTAAGTTCACTGTTCAAGACACTTTTAACTGTGTTGAACATGTGTCCGGCCGTTTCCTGGCCATGTCCGTGTCCAACACTGCCACGGCACCCGTGTGGAATTATCCGTGCTTCCTAGTTTGTCAATAGATTTGATTGGTAGTATTCAACCTGTTGATACTTGGAGGACTGTGATATTGAGTTATGTGATATACAAATTTATCTGGCCTCTAATTTCCTATTTTCCCGNTTTTGATTAAAATTGAAATAGATCAAATTAAATATCTACCATTTTCATCAAATATCGTGACATTTATTAACATTTATAGTATATAAGTTACATAACAAAAAAGAAAAATCACACTCCTTTTAATAGTTAAAAGTTATTTTTTTAATAAAAAAATTTATGTAGGTCGTGTCCGACTAAGTTCACTGTTCAAGACACTTTTAACTGTGTTAAACACGTGTCCGGCCGTTTCCTGGCCATGTCCGTGTCCAACACTGCCATGGCACCCGTGTGGAATTATCCGTGCTTCCTAGTTTGTCAATAGATTTGATTGGTAGTATTCAACCTGTTGATACGTGGAGGACTGTGATATTGAGTTATGTGATATACAAATTTATCTGGCCTCTAATTTCCTATTTTCCCGTTATTATGCACAATAACACATGCGAGAGAGTACTAATTAACGTGCATTAACTTTTGCTAAATATCTTGTGAAGAAGTATTTGTTGAGTATTGAACTGCTCTGCCTGTCTTTCTTTTGCTCAAAAGTCTTTTGTTTCAACTTTTGAGCAGAGTCATTAAATGAAGGAGATTCTTCATTAGAGAATGGTCCACTCAGAGAACAACGTGATCCAGCACCTCTAGCTTCTTTAATTGAAAACGGGGAAGATAGAACTGATGGTGTGCTGGCATCATCAAATGAAACAAGATCCAATTGTGAGCTTGCAACAATCCTTGATGAATCCTCCGCAAGCTTAGAAATTTCTTCTTCACCCGTTGGAGAAGTGAAAATCTCTCTGATTCGTACTTCTGCTGCTGGAAGACCTGACTTCCGTATGCCGAGCTTAGATGCAGTTCTGAAATTGATGGAGGACAAATGCCTGAGACCATACAAAGTCCTCGACCCAAATTTTTCTGTAACAAAAATAATGGAGGATATGTGTGTGTGCACTTGGGAACTAGGGACTGTCTCCAGTAATGAATCGCAAGAAACAGTGATTGAGACACCAACTATGGATTTGATGAAAAAATCTGGTGCAGCAGATGCTTTTGGTGCTGGAGGCATGCCATCTAACCTGTCAAATGGGCCAGTCAATATTCCATGTAACGCTAAGAGGGCTTTGCCTCAAATTCCTAGGCTTCCTCCTCCTTGCAATGGTCTGGATGACCACATACAACCTGATAAGCGTATTAGTAGCAATGATGGTGTATCTGAGTACGAAAAGGATCATGAAGACCTGGTTCATATGAATTCCCAGAGTGTGGTGGTGGTTCAGAAACTTCAGCTTACTCCTAATGATAGAAGGGCTCTCCATGATGCTAATGATATTGCCAAAGGACAAGAAAGAATTTCAATCTCATTGGCTAATGAAGTCAACAGTGAGTGTCCACCATCCTTTCACTACATTCCCCAAAATGTAGTTTTTCAAAATGCTTATGTGAATTTCGCTCTGGCGCGTATTGGAGATAATAATTGTTGTTCTACTTGTTTTGGTGATTGTCTCTCATCATCCACACTGTGTGCATGTGCACATGAGACGGGGGGTGATTTTGTATACACAACGGAAGGCCTTGTCAAGGAGGAATTTCTAGATGAGTGTATTTCTATGAATCGTGATCCTCAAAAGCACTGCCTCTATTATTGTAAGGAATGTCCACTGGAAAGATCAAAAAATGAGGATATTTTAGAACCATGCAAAGGGCATTTAGTGAGGAGGTTCATCAAAGAATGTTGGTGGAAATGTGGCTGCAATAAACAATGTGGCAATCGAGTTGTACAGCGGGGCATAAATTGCAAATTGCAGGTGAGATTTTGTGGTATGCTTTTCAACTTTAAGGATCATCTACACAGATTTCTGAACTAATATTCACCTAATGATTTTTATGATTACTTCTGTCCTTTTTTTTTTGGTATTTTCTAGGTGTTCATGACACCTGGAGGAAAGGGTTGGGGTCTTCGTACTCTAGAGGAGCTACCAAAAGGGGCATTTGTCTGTGAATATGTTGGAGAAGTGTTGACCAATTCAGAGCTGTATGATCGAGTTTCACGAAGCCCCAGTAGTGAGGCACACTCGTATCCTGTATTGCTTGATGCTGATTGGTGTTCAGAAGGAGTCTTAAAAGACGAAGAAGCTCTCTGTTTGGATGCAACATATTATGGGAATGTTGCAAGGTTCATTAATCACAGGTTAGTTGGTACACACAGAAGCACATGCATGCAGGTTTCCATGTGCCATACACTAGTTATCATCAGACATTCTTTTGAAGCTTTCCTGCTGGTTTTTCCAGTTGTTCAATAATATTTTGTGGGTTATTTATGCGTAAGTCTTCAAAATTAATATCCACACTTGCAGTTATCTTGGTATTGTTAAAATCATGCTTGCTTACCTTCTCTCCATATTATCACAAATATCTCAGTTTCTCTCTAGTTTTGATCATAGGCTTTTGTTTTTTAATTCTAGAGAGATGCTATTACCTATCCAAGTGTCACTAAAAGATTAAAGATGTTATTGTCGAGAAGAAACNCACTAGTTATCATCAGACATTCTTTTGAAGCTTTCCTGCTGGTTTTTCCAGTTGTTCAATAATATTGTGGGTTATTTATGCGTAAGTCTTCAAAATTAATATCCACACTTGCAGTTATCTTGGTATTGTTAAAATCATGCTTGCTTACCTTCTCTCCATATTATCACAAATATCTCAGTTTCTCTCTAGTTTTGATCATAGGCTTTTGTTTTTTAATTCTAAAGAGATGCTATTACCTATCCAAGTGTCACTAAAAGATTAAAGATGTTATTGTCGAGAAGAACCTCAAGGGGGAGGAACCCTCCTCCCTTTCTCAGGGCAGTGTTAGAGGGCCCAAAATAGTTGATTTAGTAAATAATAAGGGAGGGGAGTATAAGAAAAGGGAATAACCCAAGCAAGCGAAACTTATGGGACCAAAATGAATGATTTAATTTTGGTTTGTTCTGCCCTTGGGATAATACATCAACACTGATAATAGAACAGTTGAGGACTACGGTTAGTTGCTGACTGTCTGGCTCTCTGTACAAATTGTGATACGTTTGTTCTGCCCTTCGGACTTGCAGTTCAGGGAGTTTTGTGAAAATGTGGTAAGGTGCAGTGCAGATATTATCAGTGTTGATGTGTTACTCTGTTATCTCATTGCCATTGATGTTACAATGACGACAAGATGTTGAAAGAGTGACTCAGCAGTTCAACTTGCCTTATTATCTTTTCTTTTAAGGGAAACTTGACTTGACAGACAATTATTAGCTATAATATTCTCTCATGCATGCATGTCATGCATCTGCCCTTCCAATTGGATTGTTTAGTGTCATTTTGTTTGTATCCATTGAAATACCTTCCCCGACTCGTCATTGGGGTTTTAACCTTGGAAAATTCCATGTCTTGTTTTGTTAGATGCTTTGATTCAAACTTGGTTGAGATCCCTGTAGAGGTGGAGACCCCTGATCACCACTATTATCACGTATGGAATCTCATGTACTTCGTTGAATGCTTTAACTTTGTCTATTTAATTTGGTAATCACTCAGAGTAGCAAATCTTGTGTTTTGTTCATGCAGCTTGCTTTCTTCACTACAAGAAAGGTAGAAGCCTTGGAGGAGCTCACTTGGGTAAGTAGGTTAGGGATTTATTAGATTATTCTTCAAGGTTATGGACGTGAGAGCTTACATAGATAGTTGTGATGGCTTGTGTAAGGTTGGACCAAGGAGGCGTGCATGTGGTTGTGCCAATAACCATGCCAGGTTTATTTGGCGGTTTATAACAATTCAGTCATTCTGTCCGATGTTCTGTTGAATCTCTCTTCACATAAAATGCATAGAGTTAATTCGAAATAAAGATAATTGAGATAGAAACATGTCTGATTTTGGGTGGTGGTGTGGCAAAATGATATTATTCACAACTTATACGTGTCACCTGGATTGTGCTTCGAAATGGAATGCACATCAGGTTAAGGGAACCATTGGGTGAATCTGATTGAACTCTGGATAGCAGTTAAGTTTTCAATCCATTAGGTAGTACATATCACATTAAAATTTGAAGAACTGGCAACTTACAAGTAGCACCATAGAGAAATAAGAATTAAAAATTACAAGAAATTAAGTTTTTTTTTTGCCATGGAATTTAAGCATGAATAGGTAAAAGAATGAGTTGCCTTAATTTAAGGGGAAAAAATAAAGGAGTTTCCTGAACTCAACTTCGGTTGCCTTCTACTTTGCTCGACTAAATTTTGCCTGAATCATCTGAAGTTGTAAAATGGGTTTATGATTTTCTCTTTGTAAAGCAGGTCAGAAAATAGACGAGCTCATATTACACGAATCAATTTTATGCATCTTGCCTATGAATGTGTTTTCCTTGTTATCGTGTATAAAACGAATTGCATCTTTCATCTGTGTTGTATCCTTATCTCATTCATATCTATGATTCTATATATTATTGCAGATAGAAAGTTGAATCTTCAACTTATAAAAACATAACAACGGTTAAGATTGATCAAATTTTCATTTACTTTGATTCAATAGTACAAAATTCATCCAAAAAAAAATATTTCTGCTCAAAAACATCAACTCAACCAACACACTTCCCAGTGTTAGACAACCTTTCTATTCCATACCTACCTCTCTCTTCTCTCTTCCTTATATCTCTCTAATTTTCTCTTCTATCTGTTCACTTTAATTTTAAACTGCATAATTGAACAAAAGAAAAAAAAGTAGATTACTTTTTGAAATATAAACAGCACAATCAATGCTCGATTTTTGGTATTATAGAGTGTCTTCAGGTTCAGGGTTATTGCTAGTTACTCGACATTAGAAAGAATCTATGGTAACACTTCAAATTTGATTGTGTTAATGAGAATTTTTTTTTTTTTTTTTGTAATTGCTTTATATGACTTTTTGTTAAGCAACTTATACATCATTTGCTTGCAGGACTATGGTATTGACTTTGATGATCATGATCACCCTGTCAAGGCATTTCGCTGCCAGTGTGGCAGCAAGTTCTGCAGGAACATTAAACGTTCAAGCAGTAAGTATTTTATTGTAACGCATGAAGTTTGTGTTGTCCTGAGATAAGAGATTTGACATTGCTTCCTTTTTTGATTGATACCATTCCCTTTTGAGTAGCTTGTATTGGTGTGCTTGCGAGTGTGCATTTATGAGTTTGTTTGCATTGCCAATTTCTATAAGTCTGTTTTGGTACTCCAAAATTGGCTATGATGTATGATTTTTGATGTTTTAGTAGTAGGTTGCTGGCTAGTGATACCAGTATGCCTAGATATTTTTGTAGAAGTTGACATTGTTCTCTCCTGAACATTCGGATTGCTAAAAACACTGCTTTTCAAATATGTTTTGTTCACATTATATTCCTTTTATAATGCATACATATACGTGACAAGCGAAGTTGGTATTGTATAATAATGGTAATGGCAGGTGGTGGCAGTTTTCCTTTAGGAAACAAAATTGCATCTTAGTAATTTTTTATTAAATGAGAATCAACAAACACGGAGAATGGCGTAAGAGTTGGGAAAGCTTATGGGTGTAGTATATGAATAATTGGGCTGAAACTTTTCGAGGCATATGTAAATGATCTGGAAACTTTAAGGGAATGTTGAGGAAACCAATGGGAGATTTGTGTAGATCAGTGTAGGCAATATGTTTGAAATGCCTAGAAAACATAGATCTACAAAAGACCTGATAGGGCTTTCTTTTCTGGCATTTTGCCCCCTTTTTGTAATTGCAGATGGACTTGCAGTTGAGAACATTTCTTTGGTTAGCTTTTGCTTGTCTCCTTTGCCAAATGGGCAATGCTGATCTTATAATCAACTAAAAACTCTAGATCTGGGAAAACTGCGTATTATGATGTGCCTTGTGGCCCCAGCCTGAGAAATTTTCAAGGTTTACACTTGGAGTACTAGACTAATGAGGCTTGCTCTTTGCGAAGTTATTTTTGTAGTCAAAGGTTAGAAATTGAGGCACATTCCTAGAGAGACTGATTTGGAAGCATTTTCCTTTGATTAGTTGTCTGATTCAACGAGAATCTGACACTAGATACATGTATTTTCTAGAAATTGGTTAGTTTTGGACCCAGAGATGGTCCTTTGCATCATTCCTTATTGTCCTTTGTCCTCTGCCATCTGAGTTTGATTACTGAATGGGCATATCTTGAGTTATGCCAAATTTTCTGAGGGAGCTAGTGTACCATGGGTGTATAGAGCAGTGGTGCATTGAGTTCTAATGCCCGGAAGATTTCATTTTTCTTCCCTCCAGATTTGTGGTCTGGAGAGAACGAATAGAACATACATGTACTGGTGCAATACACCAAGTTTTTGGCTTCTTGGTGTCTTTTTTCTTTCGTCTTCTAATTGTTTCCTTATCTTTCTTATTTTTTATTCATAAATAGATGACACAATCAGTAGAGGATATATTGTCTTTTGACTTTCAAGTTCTTGTCTTTTTTAAACCTCTTCCTATACCATATTCCATAATACTGATCCCCTCTTTGATGCTTTGACCTGAACTGATTATTCTTCTGATTTCAGTATCTTGTCAATGTCTTGTGTGTAAACCTATCAGCTAGCAATTGTGATAGCTCTGTTAGTTGTAATACAGTTATTTTTTATTGGCTCTCCTGTTTGTACCTCAGGCTTTTTTATTTTTTTTAATGAAATAGTCTATCACATTGAGAATAACAGTGAATTCTTGATAAACTCAACATAGTTGTGTTTTATTTGGTATTATCCCAATAATTCCTTTTGCATATTTTGATGCTGATTATTATTCTGTGATGCAGGGTCTAGATCTAGGAGATGAACATCTGGGGTTTCGCTAACTATTGAGGTATTTGAACGTCATGGCCTCCCCCCTCAGGAAGGAAAAGCATCGATGACACCAGTTTTCCTGGACTGGCTTTGCTCCCCCAGGCTGACACTGGAATTGACTCAGTTTTGGGTTATTGTTGAAGAATAAGAAGCTTTCTGTATGTTGTTGTACAAGCTAATGCCATGTATGTTCCATAAATGCCAAATCATTTGGGTTTGAGTTACAGATGCTGCTACCAGCCACATTGCAGGTTCCTGTAAGCAAAACCTTTTTGTTATTTAGCAATGTTTTCCTGTCTTGGATTTTCTCTATATCAGTTTTCCTTATATTCTCGCCCTCTCTCTCTCTCTCTCTCTCTCTCTCTCTCTCACACCCACACCCACCACAGAAAATGCACTCAACTAGGGTTGTCCGTGGCTGGTTGAGGCTAGGCTTGTGAAATTTTGAGTTTGGATAGGGTAAGTCTAAGCCCTTACTTGAGTGAGTTATTGGGTGGGACTGGGTGGGCTTTGGAAAGGGTAGGCTATCCGTAGTCCAACCGCCCACTCACTAGGTGAGCCTGTTGGGCAGACTTATATATATATTGTAAGGGGTAAAAATTGCTACAGATCTCATCCCTCCACTTGAAGGATTCCGGCTGACCTGACGGCACCAAGCCCCAGTAGCCTTTACCTCTCTTCGCCAATAGGACCCTTTCTTAAGGCAATCCCACATCGGAAGAGAGTCGTCTTCGCCTTTGCCATATAAGTGACCATTTTCTATGGAAGAGGTACCCACTAGCGACTTGTGTAAGGGGTAAAAATAGCTACGGATCTCATCCCTCCACTTAAAGGATTCCGACTGACTTGGCGGCACCGAGCCCCAGTAGCCTTTACCTCTCTTCGCCAATAGGACCATTGGCAATCCCACATCGGAAGAGAGTCGTCTTTCTCCCTGCCATATACCCTGCCATATAAGGTGCCTAGTGGGTACTTCCTCCATAAGAAGTGTTCACTTATATGGCAGGGGGGAAGACGACTCTCTTCCGATGTGAGATTGTCTTAGGAAAGGGTCCTATTGGCGAAGAGAGGTAAAGGCTACTGGGGCTCAGTGCCGCCAGGTCAGTCGGAATCTTTCAAGTGGAGGGATGAGATCCGTAGCTATTTCTACCCCTTATATATATATATAAAATGTCAACGAAAGCTTTTATTTAATTCAAAACTTTATGTACAAGACACTTATAGTAGTAGTAGTAGAAGGTGAAAGATGAAGGTTTGTACAAAAAAGGAGGGTTCACAGAAGGTGCACAAGAGGGGAGAAAAGGAAGGAGTAGGTGTAGGTATGAGATTCGGTGTGGGGAGGGGGCGGTGCTCCACAAGTCAGGCCTGCACCCTTATTTATAGAAGTCGGACATGAAATTTGAATTTCAAAACTATGTTATGTTATTCATAATTTTATATTGTTCACAATTTTAATAATTTTATTTAAAAAAATTTTAACTTTATATTTTTGTAAAGGAAAATGCTATTTGGATCTAAAAAATTGGCATAATTTGCTGATCTAATGATTTTACTAATGATTTTGCTTCATTGAAATCATTGGATAAACATCAAGTTCTAATGTTTGATGTAGCCCACAATTAATCCAAATGTCATAGTGAATTAGGTCAATAAATTATATCCAATAACATTGCTCTTTTGTAAATTATATTTTTGATTTAAAAGTAAAATCAAAATAGACAAAAAATAAATAATGAATAATTTTATTTATGAATAGAGGAGAAGCCTAACTTTTTTTTTTTTTAATTGAGCACTGAGTGCACCTATTTTTTTTTTTCAGAGTCATATATTGTCACTAAACTTTCAAAGTTTTAATGGTAAATTTTTTTTCAAACAATTGAATGGCTGGGTAAATGGGTTGGTTTGAGCTAGGCAGGCTCAGGGGTTGGGTGTTTGTGGGTGGGCATGAGGGTTGGGTTTTGGGTTGAGTAATAGGTTTGAGAGTAAGTCTAAGTCCTTTCTTGAAGGATATGAGATTCGGATTTAGGTGGGTCAATTTTTGGGCTTTCAGACTATTTTTGGGTTGAATAACGGGATTTGCGGGCCAACCCGATCCATAAACACCTCTGACATAATATCCATAACACCTTCAACTGTGATAATTTGGTTCTCCTCCCCCTCCCCCTCCCCCTCCAACACCACCGCCCACTCCCTCCCTCCCCCTTTGCCTGTGTCCTTGGATGAAGATTGGTTGTGTGGGAGATCCTTGAGGAAAATTTTATTGGTTTCCAAATACAGATAGTTGTACACTTCTTGGCTTAGGCTAATTACATGGATTATAGTTTATGATCTCTTTATCCACTTGAGAATGAAAAGCAATTCCATCAATCAGCTTGAAGTCCGGATTACATCACAAACACGAAAATAAGATAGCGTCAAAAATGCAAAACCCATCCTTATTAAGCAAATGATATATCACAAGTTCATATATTTCTGGTCCAAATATAGGAAGTTTACCACAATTTCTTTGACATTCAACAATAGAAAACGTCAAAGGTAATCTACAGCCAACAACTCATCAGTGTCTGATTCAGTTTTCGCAACTCGATCAGCTTCTCATCGATAAACAGCCTACTTTATATATACAAGTCATAGATGAAAATGTTTCACAGTCTCACAGTATATAATGAGGTGAAATTTCAGAAAACGACTATACACATGAGCATATACTGCACACATCTGAACTGTAACTGGAAGTCAGCTCTATGATACATAAACCTGTACATTTTTTTGGTCCAATGACAGAGAGCCCCTGTTGTGAGGTTTGGAGAGGACTTCATGCTCACAACCCGAAGGCATGATTGGTCGAATACCACCTGGATTCAGCGGGAAAAGAAATTTGTAGTAACCATCCATGGTTGCTTCGAAATTGCAAGTTTGTGCAACCTTCGGAATCTGTTCAAGAAATAAAAAACATGTGACAATCCAGCATGCAGCAGACAGAAAGCTGTGACATTCCAGTTTTATATATAGACAGATGTAGAGTTGAATGTTGGAGTAACGATAACTGTACATAACCAACCACACCCACAAAGCAATTCACAAGCAAGTGTTCTACAAGACTTGGAACATTGGACACAATGAGCAAAACAGCAAAGGCGACATGATCTATTTTGATGCATGACCATTTAACTTCACATTAGTCTATGATCTACTGCTCGTTTTGTCACATTCTAAAACAAACCAAGCAATTCCTTAAGCTTATGATCTAAATTCATTCAACCACCCATGTACTTTAATGCGCTTATAAGTCTACCAATTATACCCGGATCATATCTGTTTGTCCCCCTCCAAACAGGCACAATAAGGCTATACTATGGAATTTGGAAGGGGATAGACAGATATGACCTGGGCATACTACCAATTATTCCCGTTTGGATGAACCTTATTATTTATTACAATTGTTATTCCTCTTTTATAAAATGTTGCCACAGTAATGAAATTGAAAAGGCATTCATTGTTTTTCTTGATGTCCTTTTAATAAACACAACACACAAATACACACACACTCAGAAGACCGTCGCGCACATTGCTAGCTATCATCAGTGCACAATAATAAATATAAATAATCTACACCAGTGAATGTGCTTCAGCAAATAGTGACCATAGCTTGAGCTATTACCTGATAAATATCTCGCATATATCCATGAAGATTGGGATATTCAATCAGCTTCTTCTTTGTGCATTTGAACATGACATTGTACACAAGATCAAACCGAATCAAAGTAGTAAACAAACATATATCTGCTAAGGTCAGCACATCTCCACACAAATACCTGGAAGCACTCAAATGATCATCTATCTTGTCCAATGTGCTAAACAACTCATTCACTGCATTATCATATGCTTCTTGACTCTGTGCAAATCCACACCTAAAGAAAAAAAAAACATTCTTCACATTCTCACACACAAACTGAATATATACTTATGTTTGAAATGTAAAGTGTTATGAATTCGAAAGATAAAATGAACGGCAAAGTGAGGCGCGGACTAAGTCACTCTCTTTAGACGATTCACACTCCTTTATGGAAGAAACATAATGCAAAAGTTAGCAATGCATCATCTCCAAGATATAATGGCCAAGTCTAATTGACTGTTGTTTTACTTAGATTTGCACAATTGAATGAAACAAAAGTTTGATTCTACACATTTCTATATTGCCCAGAAAAATAAAATAGTAGTAAAGAATATAGAAGATATAGAAACAGAAGTTTTACACGACGCATTTCTCCTCCGTCTCAAGTTCTCACTTAACTTAATGACTAAATAGCACCCGCATATATATATCAAATACTTCTAAGATACTTTTCTAAGATAATTTTAGAAATTTAGTTAACGTGGAATTGAGTTTCTACATAAAAGCACACTTTTGTTAAAATACTAACATAATGTACCAATAACAATGATTACCTGTAGACTCCATTGTTGACATTGGGGTATATAATTCGATTCCATTCATCGATGTTTTCTCTCAATGATGGCGGTGAGAGGTCTAATTCCGGATTACTTGCTAATCCATTTAAACCCGAATTAAACAATTCAATGATATCATAACTCTCATTGCAAACAACTTCCTTTCTCTCTCCATCCCAAAGCATTGGCACGGTGGATCGGCCATTATACCCACCTTGCCGTAGCTTATAAACCTCCCTGAGGGCTTTACACCCATTGGCCTTATCAGAACCAGCAATAAGCTTATTCCCACTGGTGGTATTGTTATCCAGGAATACCCAAGAACCATCTATGCCAGGCGATGCAATTGAGACAGGGATGGAGTCTTCGAGACCCTTGAGTGCTCTGACGATGAGGGTCCGGTGGGCCCACGGGCAAGGAAGGCCCACGTAGAGGTGGAGGGCTGTGGGGCCCGGTGCTTTTTCTCCGGGAAATTGGTTGGGATTGGCGCGAAATAGGGAGGTGGGTCGGGTGTAACTGCCGGAGGAATCGGAGGGGGCGAGCTGAGACATCATAAGGTGCCACGCGGTGGACCAGGTGGAACGGACGGTGGAGATGAGGAGCTGGGGTGGGAGGGATTTGCCCCACAGGAGCTTGGCTACGGAGTTGAAGGGGTTGACGATTGGAGGCGGTGTTTGGTGGTTGAGTGACATTCTAGGACGGAGTTGGTGGTGTTTGGGTCTGGTTTTGGTGGTGGGTTTTGGGTTGTTGGTGGGGAAGAGAATGGCGGGGCTGAGCAGTGAAGTGGAGTACATTTTTTCCGGTTCGTTCGTTATTGAGGTCAGACCGTGACACTGATTGACATAATGGCCACTAACCAGTAAAGGTTATTTTCGTCAATTGGTAAAATTAATGGATATTCATATCCCGAGTTTAGGATTAAATTATACAAACCACCCTTAAGTTTTATATTTATTATAATTTTGTAACCAATAAATGTGAGCCGTAGGATGGCAGTAAAGCCAAACTATAAACAATTCCACAAGATATTAGGTCAACTCATAGTCAAACGCTTGATTTGGAATGAATTGTATTTTTCCCCGTTATTTAATCTTATACTCTNCCAGTATGCCTAGATATTTTTGTAGAAGTTGACATTGTTCTCTCCTGAACATTCGGATTGCTAAAAACACTGCTTTTCAAATATGTNCCAGTATGCCTAGATATTTTTGTAGAAGTTGACATTGTTCTCTCCTGAACATTCGGCATATGTGTAAAATACTATCAAAGACAATTTTTTTCTAGAAACATATTGCTAAAAACACTGCTTTTCAAATATGTTTTGTTCACATTATATTCCTTTTATAATGCATACATATACGTGACAAGCGAAGTTGGTATTGTATAATAATGGTAATGGCAGGTGGTGGCAGTTTTCCTTTAGGAAACAAAATTGCATCTTAGTAATTTTTTATTAAATGAGAATCAACAAACACGGAGAATGGCGTAAGAGTTGGGAAAGCTTATGGGTGTAGTATATGAATAATTGGGCTGAAACTTTTCGAGGCATATGTAAATGATCTGGAAACTTTAAGGGAATGTTGAGGAAACCAATGGGAGATTTGTGTAGATCAGTGTAGGCAATATGTTTGAAATGCCTAGAAAACATAGATCTACAAAAGACCTGATAGGGCTTTCTTTTCTGGCATTTTGCCCCCTTTTTGTAATTGCAGATGGACTTGCAGTTGAGAACATTTCTTTGGTTAGCTTTTGCTTGTCTCCTTTGCCAAATGGGCAATGCTGATCTTATAATCAACTAAAAACTCTAGATCTGGGAAAACTGCGTATTATGATGTGCCTTGTGGCCCCAGCCTGAGAAATTTTCAAGGTTTACACTTGGAGTACTAGACTAATGAGGCTTGCTCTTTGCGAAGTTATTTTTGTAGTCAAAGGTTAGAAATTGAGGCACATTCCTAGAGAGACTGATTTGGAAGCATTTTCCTTTGATTAGTTGTCTGATTCAACGAGAATCTGACACTAGATACATGTATTTTCTAGAAATTGGTTAGTTTTGGACCCAGAGATGGTCCTTTGCATCATTCCTTATTGTCCTTTGTCCTCTGCCATCTGAGTTTGATTACTGAATGGGCATATCTTGAGTTATGCCAAATTTTCTGAGGGAGCTAGTGTACCATGGGTGTATAGAGCAGTGGTGCATTGAGTTCTAATGCCCGGAAGATTTCATTTTTCTTCCCTCCAGATTTGTGGTCTGGAGAGAACGAATAGAACATACATGTACTGGTGCAATACACCAAGTTTTTGGCTTCTTGGTGTCTTTTTTCTTTCGTCTTCTAATTGTTTCCTTATCTTTCTTATTTTTTATTCATAAATAGATGACACAATCAGTAGAGGATATATTGTCTTTTGACTTTCAAGTTCTTGTCTTTTTTAAACCTCTTCCTATACCATATTCCATAATACTGATCCCCTCTTTGATGCTTTGACCTGAACTGATTATTCTTCTGATTTCAGTATCTTGTCAATGTCTTGTGTGTAAACCTATCAGCTAGCAATTGTGATAGCTCTGTTAGTTGTAATACAGTTATTTTTTATTGGCTCTCCTGTTTGTACCTCAGGCTTTTTTATTTTTTTTAATGAAATAGTCTATCACATTGAGAATAACAGTGAATTCTTGATAAACTCAACATAGTTGTGTTTTATTTGGTATTATCCCAATAATTCCTTTTGCATATTTTGATGCTGATTATTATTCTGTGATGCAGGGTCTAGATCTAGGAGATGAACATCTGGGGTTTCGCTAACTATTGAGGTATTTGAACGTCATGGCCTCCCCCCTCAGGAAGGAAAAGCATCGATGACACCAGTTTTCCTGGACTGGCTTTGCTCCCCCAGGCTGACACTGGAATTGACTCAGTTTTGGGTTATTGTTGAAGAATAAGAAGCTTTCTGTATGTTGTTGTACAAGCTAATGCCATGTATGTTCCATAAATGCCAAATCATTTGGGTTTGAGTTACAGATGCTGCTACCAGCCACATTGCAGGTTCCTGTAAGCAAAACCTTTTTGTTATTTAGCAATGTTTTCCTGTCTTGGATTTTCTCTATATCAGTTTTCCTTATATTCTCGCCCTCTCTCTCTCTCTCTCTCTCTCTCTCTCTCTCACACCCACACCCACCACAGAAAATGCACTCAACTAGGGTTGTCCGTGGCTGGTTGAGGCTAGGCTTGTGAAATTTTGAGTTTGGATAGGGTAAGTCTAAGCCCTTACTTGAGTGAGTTATTGGGTGGGACTGGGTGGGCTTTGGAAAGGGTAGGCTATCCGTAGTCCAACCGCCCACTCACTAGGTGAGCCTGTTGGGCAGACTTATATATATATTGTAAGGGGTAAAAATTGCTACAGATCTCATCCCTCCACTTGAAGGATTCCGGCTGACCTGACGGCACCAAGCCCCAGTAGCCTTTACCTCTCTTCGCCAATAGGACCCTTTCTTAAGGCAATCCCACATCGGAAGAGAGTCGTCTTCGCCTTTGCCATATAAGTGACCATTTTCTATGGAAGAGGTACCCACTAGCGACTTGTGTAAGGGGTAAAAATAGCTACGGATCTCATCCCTCCACTTAAAGGATTCCGACTGACTTGGCGGCACCGAGCCCCAGTAGCCTTTACCTCTCTTCGCCAATAGGACCATTGGCAATCCCACATCGGAAGAGAGTCGTCTTTCTCCCTGCCATATACCCTGCCATATAAGGTGCCTAGTGGGTACTTCCTCCATAAGAAGTGTTCACTTATATGGCAGGGGGGAAGACGACTCTCTTCCGATGTGAGATTGTCTTAGGAAAGGGTCCTATTGGCGAAGAGAGGTAAAGGCTACTGGGGCTCAGTGCCGCCAGGTCAGTCGGAATCTTTCAAGTGGAGGGATGAGATCCGTAGCTATTTCTACCCCTTATATATATATATAAAATGTCAACGAAAGCTTTTATTTAATTCAAAACTTTATGTACAAGACACTTATAGTAGTAGTAGTAGAAGGTGAAAGATGAAGGTTTGTACAAAAAAGGAGGGTTCACAGAAGGTGCACAAGAGGGGAGAAAAGGAAGGAGTAGGTGTAGGTATGAGATTCGGTGTGGGGAGGGGGCGGTGCTCCACAAGTCAGGCCTGCACCCTTATTTATAGAAGTCGGACATGAAATTTGAATTTCAAAACTATGTTATGTTATTCATAATTTTATATTGTTCACAATTTTAATAATTTTATTTAAAAAAATTTTAACTTTATATTTTTGTAAAGGAAAATGCTATTTGGATCTAAAAAATTGGCATAATTTGCTGATCTAATGATTTTACTAATGATTTTGCTTCATTGAAATCATTGGATAAACATCAAGTTCTAATGTTTGATGTAGCCCACAATTAATCCAAATGTCATAGTGAATTAGGTCAATAAATTATATCCAATAACATTGCTCTTTTGTAAATTATATTTTTGATTTAAAAGTAAAATCAAAATAGGCAAAAAATAAATAATTAATAATTTTATTTATGAATAGAGGAGAAGTCTAACTTTTTTTTTTTTTTTAATTGAGCACTGAGTGCACCTATTTTTTTTTTTCAGAGTCATATATTGTCACTAAACTTTCAAAATTGTAATGGTAAATTTTTTTTCAAACAATTGAATGGCTGGGTAAATGGGTTGGTTTGAGCTAGGCAGGCTCAGGGGTTGGGTGTTTGTGGGTGGGCATGAGGGTTGGGTTTTGGGTTGAGTAATAGGTTTGAGAGTAAGTCTAAGTCCTTTCTTGAAGGATATGAGATTCGGATTTAGGTGGGTCAATTTTTGGGCTTTCAGACTATTTTTGGGTTGAATAACGGGATTTGCGGGCCAACCCGATCCATAAACACCTCTGACATAATATCCATAACACCTTCAACTGTGATAATTTGGTTCTCCTCCCCCTCCCCCTCCCCCTCCAACACCACCGCCCACTCCCTCCCTCCCCCTTTGCCTGTGTCCTTGGATGAAGATTGGTTGTGTGGGAGATCCTTGAGGAAAATTTTATTGGTTTCCAAATACAGATAGTTGTACACTTCTTGGCTTAGGCTAATTACATGGATTATAGTTTATGATCTCTTTATCCACTTGAGAATGAAAAGCAATTCCATCAATCAGCTTGAAGTCCGGATTACATCACAAACACGAAAATAAGATAGCGTCAAAAATGCAAAACCCATCCTTATTAAGCAAATGATATATCACAAGTTCATATATTTCTGGTCCAAATATAGGAAGTTTACCACAATTTCTTTGACATTCAACAATAGAAAACGTCAAAGGTAATCTACAGCCAACAACTCATCAGTGTCTGATTCAGTTTTCGCAACTCGATCAGCTTCTCATCGATAAACAGCCTACTTTATATATACAAGTCATAGATGAAAATGTTTCACAGTCTCACAGTATATAATGAGGTGAAATTTCAGAAAACGACTATACACATGAGCATATACTGCACACATCTGAACTGTAACTGGAAGTCAGCTCTATGATACATAAACCTGTACATTTTTTTGGTCCAATGACAGAGAGCCCCTGTTGTGAGGTTTGGAGAGGACTTCATGCTCACAACCCGAAGGCATGATTGGTCGAATACCACCTGGATTCAGCGGGAAAAGAAATTTGTAGTAACCATCCATGGTTGCTTCGAAATTGCAAGTTTGTGCAACCTTCGGAATCTGTTCAAGAAATAAAAAACATGTGACAATCCAGCATGCAGCAGACAGAAAGCTGTGACATTCCAGTTTTATATATAGACAGATGTAGAGTTGAATGTTGGAGTAACGATAACTGTACATAACCAACCACACCCACAAAGCAATTCACAAGCAAGTGTTCTACAAGACTTGGAACATTGGACACAATGAGCAAAACAGCAAAGGCGACATGATCTATTTTGATGCATGACCATTTAACTTCACATTAGTCTATGATCTACTGCTCGTTTTGTCACATTCTAAAACAAACCAAGCAATTCCTTAAGCTTATGATCTAAATTCATTCAACCACCCATGTACTTTAATGCGCTTATAAGTCTACCAATTATACCCGGATCATATCTGTTTGTCCCCCTCCAAACAGGCACAATAAGGCTATACTATGGAATTTGGAAGGGGATAGACAGATATGACCTGGGCATACTACCAATTATTCCCGTTTGGATGAACCTTATTATTTATTACAATTGTTATTCCTCTTTTATAAAATGTTGCCACAGTAATGAAATTGAAAAGGCATTCATTGTTTTTCTTGATGTCCTTTTAATAAACACAACACACAAATACACACACACTCAGAAGACCGTCGCGCACATTGCTAGCTATCATCAGTGCACAATAATACATATAAATAATCTACACCAGTGAATGTGCTTCAGCAAATAGTGACCATAGCTTGAGCTATTACCTGATAAATATCTCGCATATATCCATGAAGATTGGGATATTCAATCAGCTTCTTCTTTGTGCATTTGAACATGACATTGTACACAAGATCAAACCGAATCAAAGTAGTAAACAAACATATATCTGCTAAGGTCAGCACATCTCCACACAAATACCTG
The DNA here is from genome assembly GCA_963454935.2 of Ilex paraguariensis. Classification (NCBI taxonomy): domain Eukaryota; kingdom Viridiplantae; phylum Streptophyta; class Magnoliopsida; order Aquifoliales; family Aquifoliaceae; genus Ilex; species Ilex paraguariensis. The sequence continues at coordinate 157,744 of CAUOFW020003813.1, forward strand.
GAAGCACTCAAATGATCATCTATCTTGTCCAATGTGCTAAACAACTCATTCACTGCATTATCATATGCTTCTTGACTCTGTGCAAATCCACACCTAAAGAAAAAAAAAACATTCTTCACATTCTCACACACAAACTGAATATATACTTATGTTTGAAATGTAAAGTGTTATGAATTCGAAAGATAAAATGAACGGCAAAGTAAGGCGCGGACTAAGTCACTCTCTTTAGACGATTCACACTCCTTTATGGAAGAAACATAATGCAAAAGTTAGCAATGCATCATCTCCAAGATATAATGGCCAAGTCTAATTGACTGTTGTTTTACTTAGATTTGCACAATTGAATGAAACAAAAGTTTGATTCTACACATTTCTATATTGCCCAGAAAAATAAAATAGTAGTAAAGAATATAGAAGATATAGAAACAGAAGTTTTACACGACGCATTTCTCCTCCGTCTCAAGTTCTCACTTAACTTAATGACTAAATAGCACCCGCATATATATATCAAATACTTCTAAGATACTTTTCTAAGATAATTTTAGAAATTTAGTTAACGTGGAATTGAGTTTCTACATAAAAGCACACTTTTGTTAAAATACTAACATAATGTACCAATAACAATGATTACCTGTAGACTCCATTGTTGACATTGGGGTATATAATTCGATTCCATTCATCGATGTTTTCTCTCAATGATGGCGGTGAGAGGTCTAATTCCGGATTACTTGCTAATCCATTTAAACCCGAATTAAACAATTCAATGATATCATAACTCTCATTGCAAACAACTTCCTTTCTCTCTCCATCCCAAAGCATTGGCACGGTGGATCGGCCATTATACCCACCTTGCCGTAGCTTATAAACCTCCCTGAGGGCTTTACACCCATTGGCCTTATCAGAACCAGCAATAAGCTTATTCCCACTGGTGGTATTGTTATCCAGGAATACCCAAGAACCATCTATGCCAGGCGATGCAATTGAGACAGGGATGGAGTCTTCGAGACCCTTGAGTGCTCTGACGATGAGGGTCCGGTGGGCCCACGGGCAAGGAAGGCCCACGTAGAGGTGGAGGGCTGTGGGGCCCGGTGCTTTTTCTCCGGGAAATTGGTTGGGATTGGCGCGAAATAGGGAGGTGGGTCGGGTGTAACTGCCGGAGGAATCGGAGGGGGCGAGCTGAGACATCATAAGGTGCCACGCGGTGGACCAGGTGGAACGGACGGTGGAGATGAGGAGCTGGGGTGGGAGGGATTTGCCCCACAGGAGCTTGGCTACGGAGTTGAAGGGGTTGACGATTGGAGGCGGTGTTTGGTGGTTGAGTGACATTCTAGGACGGAGTTGGTGGTGTTTGGGTCTGGTTTTGGTGGTGGGTTTTGGGTTGTTGGTGGGGAAGAGAATGGCGGGGCTGAGCAGTGAAGTGGAGTACATTTTTTCCGGTTCGTTCGTTATTGAGGTCAGACCGTGACACTGATTGACATAATGGCCACTAACCAGTAAAGGTTATTTTCGTCAATTGGTAAAATTAATGGATATTCATATCCCGAGTTTAGGATTAAATTATACAAACCACCCTTAAGTTTTATATTTATTATAATTTTGTAACCAATAAATGTGAGCCGTAGGATGGCAGTAAAGCCAAACTATAAACAATTCCACAAGATATTAGGTCAACTCATAGTCAAACGCTTGATTTGGAATGAATTGTATTTTTCCCCGTTATTTAATCTTATACTCTTTACGTCTACTCTAAATTAGCCTGAATTCTCTAATTTAATTCCACATTTATTTCTATATATAAAAAAATTAAATTAGGGGGAAAATAGAAAATTTTTCTCCTCGAATGATTAACTACTAAAGTTTAAAATATTTAATGTGTCTTATTAGAGCCACTCTCACTATTTTTTAAACAATCCAATTTTAATTTTCAATCCTTCTTTTTTTTTTAACTTTCAAACTTAGTATAATACAATTTTAACACATTCATAAATAATTGTCCAATAATAATATTAAAATTATGGATAGTCGGGGGTAAGATGACGGTAGGGAGAAATTATAATTTTCTTACATTTACATGGGCCACCCACAAAATTTTATATATTGTTGGTATTACATGTTAGCTTAAATAGTTATAAATTTTAATAATCACAAGTTTTGGGGCTTTTAGGACAATGGTTGGATTCATAACAGTTAGCATAAGAGCTGACAACATGTTATGAGTTCGAGTTATTGAAGGGATGGCCTACAAGTTGGATTAAAATGTCTTAGAATTATGTATGGTCATAGCGTTATCACGTTGAATATTGGTAAGTGAGAATAAAGCCACAAAAGAGAAATCGTTGGTAGGTGAGTGAAGTCACCAAAGAGAAAACGCTACTGTTGAGCCAGCGTCGATAGAGTTGGGCCACCATATANTACTTGCTAATCCATTTAAACCCGAATTAAACAATTCAATGATATCATAACTCTCATTGCAAACAACTTCCTTTCTCTCTCCATCCCAAAGCATTGGCACGGTGGATCGGCCATTATACCCACCTTGCCGTAGCTTATAAACCTCCCTGAGGGCTTTACACCCATTGGCCTTATCAGAACCAGCAATAAGCTTATTCCCACTGGTGGTATTGTTATCCAGGAATACCCAAGAACCATCTATGCCAGGCGATGCAATTGAGACAGGGATGGAGTCTTCGAGACCCTTGAGTGCTCTGACGATGAGGGTCCGGTGGGCCCACGGGCAAGGAAGGCCCACGTAGAGGTGGAGGGCTGTGGGGCCCGGTGCTTTTTCTCCGGGAAATTGGTTGGGATTGGCGCGAAATAGGGAGGTGGGTCGGGTGTAACTGCCGGAGGAATCGGAGGGGGCGAGCTGAGACATCATAAGGTGCCACGCGGTGGACCAGGTGGAACGGACGGTGGAGATGAGGAGCTGGGGTGGGAGGGATTTGCCCCACAGGAGCTTGGCTACGGAGTTGAAGGGGTTGACGATTGGAGGCGGTGTTTGGTGGTTGAGTGACATTCTAGGACGGAGTTGGTGGTGTTTGGGTCTGGTTTTGGTGGTGGGTTTTGGGTTGTTGGTGGGGAAGAGAATGGCGGGGCTGAGCAGTGAAGTGGAGTACATTTTTTCCGGTTCGTTCGTTATTGAGGTCAGACCGTGACACTGATTGACATAATGGCCACTAACCAGTAAAGGTTATTTTCGTCAATTGGTAAAATTAATGGATATTCATATCCCGAGTTTAGGATTAAATTATACAAACCACCCTTAAGTTTTATATTTATTATAATTTTGTAACCAATAAATGTGAGCCGTAGGATGGCAGTAAAGCCAAACTATAAACAATTCCATAAGATATTAGGTCAACTCATAGTCAAACGCTTGATTTGGAATGAATTCCCCGTTATTTAATCTTATACTTTTTACGTCTACTCTAAATTAGCCTGAATTCTCTAATTTAATTCCACATTTATTTCTATATATAAAAAAATTAAATTAGGGGAAAAATAGAAAATTTTTCTCCTCGAATGATTAACTACTAAAGTTTAAAATATTTAATGTGTCTTATTAGAGCCACTCTCACTATTTTTTAAACAATCCAATTTTAATTTTCAATCCTTCTTTTTTTTTTTTTAACTTTCAAACTTAGTATAATACAATTTTAACACATTCATAAATAATTGTCCAATAATAATATTAAAATTATAGATAGTCGGGGGTAAGATGACGGTAGGGAGAAATTATAATTTTCTTACATTTACATGGGCCACCCACAAAATTTTATATATAGTATTCAAACAAATCCTTAAATTGTTGGTATTACATGTTACCCTTAAATAGTTATAAATTTTAATAATCACAAGTTTTGGGGCTTTTAGGACAATGGTTGGATTCATAACAGTTAGCATAAGAGCTGACAGCATGTTATGAGTTCGAGTTATTGAAGGATGGTCTACAAGTTGGATTAAAATGTCTTAGAATTATACAGGGTCATAGCGTTATCACGTTGAATATTGGTAGGTGAGAATAAAGCCACAAAAGAGAAATCGTTGGTAGGTGAGTGAAGCCACCAAAGAGAAAACGCTACTGTTGAGCCAGCGTCAATAGAATTGGGCCACTATAAATGTCGATTATGGTAGATTGTTACGTTCAAATAATTATGAGCTCTAATCCCACAAGTCATGAGGTTTTTTGGAACAATGGTAGGGTTGATAACAATACAACCGTGGGGTTTCAAGATTTGTGGAACGAGGATTAATAACCTCGTAAAAAAGTAAGTACATAAAGTAAAAATATATTGAAAAATTATAAAATAAGATTGATGTTACATTTTGATTTGGTGAAATTAAAATAAAAAGGAGTTAATTTAAATATTTTAATATCAATCATAACTTGTTGATTGCAATTTAATTTTGGTACAATACAATGAACAAATTGTGGTCTAAGGCAAACAAATTGTGGGTATGTGGTTGTGGCTACTCCGAATGTAGTAGAACAAAGCTACCCATCATCCCGAATAAAAATAATTAAACCCCGGAGAGGACATAGCGGACATTATGTCCAAACACTGCTTCTCCGTTCTCAACAAAACCCTAGCTCATAAAAAACGCGTACCATATAAAACCCCAGCGCCTCCTTCAGACTTAACGGCTGGAGCGAGGAGAGAGAGACAGAGGGACAGAAGGAGAGCTGATCCACAATGTCGAAGCGAGGTACAACTCGATCTTTAGGCTTTTCTATCTCACATTTCTCGTTAAACAAACAGATTAGCACAATCTCGATCCGAGATATTATATATAACTGTATTGTTTTTCATTTTCGATCTTTCTAGGACGTGGTGGTTCCGCCGGGAACAAGTTTCGGATGTCGCTGGGTCTACCAGTCGCGGCGACGGTGAACTGTGCCGACAACACCGGAGCCAAGAACCTCTACATCATTTCGGTGAAGGGAATCAAGGGAAGGCTCAACAGGTTGCCATCGGCTTGCGTAGGAGACATGGTTATGGCTACTGTGAAGAAAGGTAAGCCTGATCTCAGGAAGAAGGTCATGCCTGCTGTTATTGTTCGTCAGCGCAAGCCCTGGCGCCGAAAGGACGGTGTCTTCATGTACTTCGAAGGTAAAAATTGTTAATTCTTTAATCTTCACGTGATTTGTTGATTTTGGTTATTATTTGTGGGTTTTCGTAGTTGCGTAATGTTGTTTTTAAGATTCATTTGGGCTAGTTTATGTCCTTATCTTGTCAGTTGCTTCTATGACAGTTTATAATGGCCAATTTCTCAACTGGTCATTTTGATCAGGAAGCATAGATAAACGAAAATGAAGCCAGTTTTAAACAGCATGATGTAATATTTTGCATTGTGTTACCTGTCTGCTGGTAAATGTCTATCATTTGTTTGTTGTTAGATATCATAGTGCATTTTTGANCAGGAAGCATAGATAAACGAAAATGAAGCCAGTTTTAAACAGCATGATGTAATATTATGCATTGTGTTACCTGTCTGCTGGTAAATGTCTATCATTTGTTTGTTGTTAGATATCATAGTGCATTTTTTACGTACATAAGCCTGCTTGGTTACATAAGCCATGCATGAGGAGTGTTTGATTATTGGTGAAAGGTCTAATTAACATGCTTACATCTGCTGATGAAATTGATTAGAATTGGACTGAAGGGTTAGGATGTTTGTCTCACTCTCCAGGTGTTGACATTTCCGCCTACTAATAGTAATAGGCAACCATGAGTCACCTTGTCAAGTTTTGATTACTCTCTGTAGCAATTTTTTTTTTATGGCCGCTTTCATCGAGGATCTCAATTGCTGGTGCATTACTACTAGCTTTTACAGGAATGCATTTAAATGATGTTAAGTTTGTAGCATACTCTTGGATATATGCTTCCTTTATTTTGTTGGATTTTTAATTATCGAAACATTTTACTTGTAACAATACTTATTATGTATTCTTATGCCATCTGAGTGTGATTTTCTTTTAATGCCTAAGGCATGAGATACCAAAATACTATCTTGTTAACATTTATGAAATGAAGAAAAATTGCTTATCAATTTTAATTTGTGAATTTGCAGATAATGCTGGCGTCATTGTGAATCCCAAAGGTGAAATGAAAGGTACATTTCAGCCTTCATATTTTGTAATATATCTCAAGCTTAGATAATGGGTTAAGATGCGAGGCTGAGATTTTTCGATTTTTATGTATCTTACAGAGAATTTTGTGTTTGATCGTTTACTGTTCAATCAGCACTGATATTTACGAACATAATAATTTAACATGCTTTTATTTCATGCTTACTTTCCTTCTCCTAAGAGGATGTCATTAGGTTATTATCAGTGTTTATAAGTTTGGTTGGGGAAACATGTGCATCTGATCAGTGTCTTGGAATCTGTTGATGTAAAAGGCTTTGACTTGAGTATGAGTTTCCAAGCCAGCATGAGTTTCTGCTAGATGGTTGTGGTTTATCATGAGCACAAAGTTGGCAGTGAATCTGCTAAGAGGCATAGCTACTTCATGCAATTATTTGATCAGCTAGGCCAACCTTTTCTATCAGTGGCCAGGGGTTTTTATTCTGATTATTTGGATTGGGTGTTACATTTACAAAACCTGGCTTCCTTGTTCATTCTTGCATGTTAATCCCATTCCTTTACTGTTTCTGATTCTTGCAATTTTTTTTCCTTTGTTGTATGTAGGATCTGCTATAACTGGTCCAATTGGGAAAGAGTGTGCTGATCTGTGGCCAAGGATTGCTAGTGCTGCCAATGCTATTGTTTAGAAGTATGAATTCCAATTTAACGGAATCCTTAGTTCTGTTGGTCTTCTAAAATTTTATGTAGTTTCTGTTGGTCTTCTAAAGTTTTCTAAGTAGATGGTTTGTTCTATGGATTGGTATTTGGTTTTTCGTATGGGATTTTTGTACAAACTAAGAGGCCACCTCTTGTTTGAGGTTTCAATTCGACTCTTAGATGGCATCCATGTATTACTTTTCTAGAAAGATATAACCATTCTTAGTATTTTGGTTTGATTTTCCTTTGTTAGTTTTTTATGGATCTGTATTTGCTTGTACAAGCTGTTTGGTTATCCTCCAAGCTGTGTGTGGTGTGTGCACTCCTCTTTTCATTCCGTGGCCAGCGTTTGTTGTGAGGTTTCATTCTAAAGTGAATAGATCCTTACTCGAGCTGCCAAAAACTGGGGGACTGTTTGTCTATTCTTTACGTACTTGTGGCATCTCCGGAAGTAAATGTTGTCTGGTGTGTGTGCCCAGCCATCCTTGCAATTCCAGATTTTAGGCTTTTCAGATGCTGTGATTAATCTTTTGGGTCTTTGCATTTATCAGGTAACTTGGTTTCAGCTGGCATCTCAGTTTAAGTTAATCGATCCTTTGAACCGGGTCTGAGGAGAAGGAGAAGGAGATTGTTATGAGATTGATAAGATTTTATTACACTGTGTTTTTAGATGGCCAGTCTCCTATTTATTTGGAGAAATTCATTTTGCTGTGTATGTAAGGGGTGATGCAGTATTGCAGTGAGAATATTATATTAATCATGATTTTACAAAAACTGTATATGAATCCACCACCACGACCACCACCACAGGTATCACCGTCACAGTACCGCACCCAAATACGACTACATTTCGTTCTAACTTGCTCTTGTATTCCAATCTTCATGCAACAAAGCTCACGACCTGGATCTACTCGACAAACACATTTACATGGGATGGTGTTTCCTGCTTTCAAAACCGAGTCTCCACTTGTCCTCGACGACCCTAGGGGGCTGTTTGGATGGTATTTTGGGACATGTTTGAATTAGTTTGTTTAAACTCTTTCAAATTCAAAATTTTTCTTTACAAATATGAGATTTAATATTAAATTTGATTCATACTCATGTTTGGTATATTTACAGATATATTAATATATTTGTATATAAATAATTATTGTGTCCCTTCACCAATTTAATCTAAAACAATGTCCATATACGTATGAGATATAATTGTTTTTTGTATCTGAAATTCGTTAACCCTCATCCAAAATTCATTCCTATGGGTTTGATGAAACTTAAGATCTAGGGTTTAAGGTCCGAGCCAATAATAGGCCGAGTTTGGTAACTCAAGCTTCAAATTTTTGATCAAACATGAGTTTTGTGAATCATTTAGATTATTTTTCCTCAACTCGTCGTCCAAACCACCCCCTCACCCACCCTCACACACACACACACACACCAAAATCTGCCTTACCAAACAGTCCCCACGGTCCTAGACCTCCGTGGCTTTTTCGAACCGTAACATCTTTGACCCAACTAATACCATGTCCCAACAGCCGCCTCTCTAGTCCCATCCCAAACTTGTCAAATTTCTCCCCAGTGACAACTATTTTTTTGGCCGACAACGAATTTTTCGGCGAATTGTACAGTAAATGTAATATTTCTAGCAAATTGTTGCCCATTTCGNACTATTTTTTTGGCCGACAACGAATTTTTCGGCGAATTGTACAGTAAATGTAATATTTCTAGCAAACTGTTGCCCATTTCGTTTATTGTGCTGTGCTGATGTTACAGGGTTTTTTTTTTTTTTTTTTTTGGTGCGGGGGGAAGGGGGTGGGTGGGCCATCATTCTTTGGAAAGAAATATAGAAATCTCTGTGTAAGGGTGTTCAAATTTTCGATTGATCGCAATTTTCTACCCGACTCTACCCTACGCTACTGAACTGCTAACCACAAAAATTGGGTAAGAATGTAAAAGAGTTTTTGGTCTAAATCGGATAGGAATGCGATATACCCATCAATTTTCGCATTTCTTTCCAACCTTNTCTACCCGACTCTACCCTACGCTACTGAACTGCTAACCGCAAAAATCGGGTAAGAATGTAAAATAGTTTTTGGTCTAAATCGGGTAGGAATGCGATATACCCATCAATTTTCGCATTCCTTTCCAACTCTACCTGCAAATAATATATTTAACTTTTTTATATTTTTTTAGTAATTATAAGAGTATTTGTGTGGTATAATATATATTATAACATTGTTATTGTTGTGGATGTTTGAGTTGCGAAAATATAAATTTGTTTGTTATGTAGGTTTAATGATTTGTGGTGAACTAGTGAATTATTTGAACAATTATGATTTTAATGTGTTTCATATGGTTTAAACTTAAAATAATTGTTTTTATTTGTGTAATAATTATAATGGATTGATGTTCGTACTTTCTTATGTTTTATTGTAATTGTTGTTGTAGTTGTTTTAGGTTTTAGTGTTATTGATTTATTGTGTTGTTAAATTAGTGCATGTTATTTAATTAAATTGTTAAAATGATCCAAATATTAATAGCCACAAAAGCGTTTACCCGATTATTCGGGTAGGAAGTTAGGTAGAAATACCACACCTAGTTGGGTATGATAGGCCAAAAAAAAAATTATTTCACAAAATATCAGATAGGAAGACGAAACACAATATTTCGTACCCGTTTGANTATTGTGTTGTTAAATTAGTGCATGTTATTTAATTAAATTGTTAAAATGATCCAAACATTAGTAGCCACAAAAGCGTTTACCCGATTATTCGGGTAGGAAATTAGGTAGAAATACCACACCTGATTGGGTATGATAGGCCAAGAAAAAAAATATTTCACAAAATATTAGGTAGGAAGACGAAACACAATATTTCGTACCCGTTTCATAGGGTGAACACCCCTATCTGTGTGGTATTCTGCTACAATCTAAGCATATTAATTTAAGACTGAATCACCTTAAAGGTAAAACGTTTTCTAAAATATTAGTTTTTTTTAACCTCATAAAAGTGTATCTCTTTTGAAAAATAAAATAATTTTTTTTCCATTTTTTGGGTTTTTGACTAATGAGAGTAAACTACACTTGACACTTAAACCATATCATTTGTGTTGATTAAGTATCTAAATTATATAATTTGACTCAATATGATATTTTTATCTAAATTTATTGTTAATTTTAACGGACCACCTCACGTGTGTGTTCTTAATTACTGTAATCACTGACTCTCATGTGCTATGCACGTAAGAATTTTTGTTAAAATTAATTGTGAATTTACACACAAAGGGTCTATTGAATCAAATTGTATAGTTAAAGGGATGAATTGAGATAAAAATTAATTCAGAGACTGAATTAAAACAAATAATATAGTTTAGGGGCCATTTGTGTAGTTAATTCTCAAAATAATAAGAGCGCAAGAGGGGTATTTTGGGAATTTAGCGTTAATTGCCGAGGCGGCAAAACTATATGCTTTTCGATAAATTCCGGTTTCATCCAGATGAGTTCAATCTTTCTTCGCTTCAGAGTTCAGAGTACCCATCTTCATCAAACCCGAAATCGCATTGGGCAGAACCTCTTTCGAGTGACGAATATGGGTTGGTCTCACCCAGACATATCCCTTGAAGATCTGTTGAAGCTGATCAAAGGGTTTGTAGATATCTTGATTCTGGCTTCTGGGTATCAGTCATCTGGTCATCTTGCACATTGGGATGCGCTAAACATCAAGAAAGCCTTAGAATGGGGTCTCTTCTTTGAGAATGTGAGCAATGCATACACCTAGTGCGTTTTCTTGTTCATATATCTGTATGTATAAAAAAGATATTCAAGATTCGCTTGTAGAATGACGAGGTTGGTCTTGGGGTCTGTCACTTGTGTATTTGGTATCTATTTGTTCTTCACTGTCATGTCGTTTTGTTCTTTTTTTTTTTCCCTTTCCTATAATCGTGAGTATTTGTTGAAAAATATAGTTTGTAGCGTGAAAGGGAAGACGGAGAAAGAGATTTGCTGGGAATATCTGTTGGTCTCAACCGAAATCGCATTGGGTAGGGCCTCTTCTTAGTGAAGTATATGGCTTGGTCTCACCCTGACTTATCCCTTGAAGATCTGTTGAAACTGCTCAGAGGGTTTGTAGGTATCTTGATTCTTGCCTCTGGGTATCAATCATCTGGTCATTTTACCCATTAGGATGCCCAAAACATCAAGAAGGCCTTTGAATGGGGTCTCTTCTTTGGGAATGCGAACCACACGTACGTTTAGTGTTTGTTAAGTTGTTCATATATCTATATGTATAAAAAAGACACTCAAGATTTGCTTGTACAATGACGAGGTTGATCTCAGGGTCTGTCACTTGTGTATTTGGTATCTGTTTATTCTTCATTACCATGTTTTGCCTTTTGTTTTTCTATAAACATGAGTATCTGTTGAAAAATATGGTTTGCAGTGTCGACTTGATTTTTATGACATTTACCTATTTTTTGTTTTTCCGGAATTTTGATTCCTCTCCATGTTAGACGTACTTGTGTTGCAGGCAGGACTTTTTTGATTGAATACCCTCTAATAGGAAGTTTATAAGCACCTCAAGTTTCAGGGAATAGATCATTTGAAGGTTAACCCAGTGATGGATACCCCGAGGCTGTCCACATTTCTGATTCAAACTTGTCTACATTCTGACAAAATTCGTGAATCATAGATTATGTTTTCTTTGTGTTGTTGATGCTAAGGGAATTAGAATCTAGGCTTCCAACTCCTTTTAAATCATGTCCATGGCGTCGGTAACCTCCTTTTTTCTAACTGTATTATTGATAAACACGAACCTCTCTCTGATATTGTGACATGTTACTAATCTAACTACAACGATAGATTAGGTTATTAAATTAGGTGGAAGTAGCATTACTCTATCTCAATACTTTGGCAAAATTGAATTTATTTGTAATTCTCTTAGAGGGAATTATTTGAATGCTCTTTCATAATTGTTGAAAGGAAACTGTTCTTTTATTTTCTCAAGCAAATCATTATTTTTTAGGTTACATATTTTTACTCTCCAAAAACACTGGATTTTCAATAATTAGCTTCAGTAAATTATTTGTCATATGACACTTCTTTCATCTGAAGTTTGTGATGTGTTGCTCTAAATAAGAGCATTTGCTATTGTCTGTCCATATTAAAAAATTGTAGTTTGTACAAGTGATTATTAGCATTAGTGGCCGCAGAACCTTTAGAGATGGACAAAGTGGACAGGCAATTTATTAATTCTGACTTTTTCCATTAGTATTCCATGCTAAATCATTCTGATTTTTGATGATAAAATGAATGAAGCTGCGACCATGCATAATACTTCTGTTTTTATATAGCTTATCCATTCTAATTGGGCAGTTGCTTGAAGATCAATGATTACCTGTATATTTATTGGCCAGCTCCATCAAATCCTTGGGATGTCTAGCTTCCTTTTTTTTTTCCCTGCTATTTATTGATTTTAAACTTTGCTTTCAAGGATATATGATTTAGTTAATATTTTCATTTGGTTTTAAGGTTCCATTGTATGCAGCAATTCCTTTATCTACAGTGAGGGTGCTATCATCAATGTTTCATCTGGTTATTATGTTTAGGTGTTTAAGCGCTTGGGCTGCTCAGGTGATTACCAAGACTCAATAGAGGAGGTTGATGCAGCTTTATGTAAAATGACATCAAATCCGTACTTCCCTCAGGTAAGGGATTTTTCATATTCTTTTTGTTGTGACAGAAGTTTATCTGTTTTTCCTGTAGTCAAAATTTTCTTTGTTCCAAAATTCTTTTGTTAACTTCTATTTGACTGCCATGTCATCCCATCAAAAAGCAGGGTCTTGCACATCTATCATCTGCCACTCTTGGTAGAGCACGAAATTTCATATCAGAACATCTGATCTGTACGTTACCCCTGAGAGAGACACATCTTAGAGCTTTTTTGAAATCTACTATTGAGTTGGATCTTGATCAGCTTAGTAGGACAGAAAGCGATTGTCTTCATGTATATCTTCAGAAGATGAAGCAGAATACCTTACTAAACCCAAGTTTAGCTTGGAGGTGCTACATGGAGGACACAACAACTTCATCTTCAGACATTTCCAACAGAAGGAAAGCTGAGAATTGCATTGATGGTGATTGTACAGTGTTTACTATACAAGAACTCATGAGGCGACAGGTAGCAGTATCTTGCATAACCTCAGCAGAGACATGCTTGGATACTCTCTCTAAGATCATAATACAAAGCAACTGGACTGAGCCTTGCGACAGCTTATTTAGAGAACATCTAAAGCATGCCACAGCTCCAATGTAAGTAGTATTCGTACTGGATTGTGCATGGTTTGTTACTGGGGCTTCCAAATTGGAAACCATGTGAAGTTTAGAATTTCTTTTATTGAGAGTTGAAACCCGAAATTTGCAGTGAAGATATACCAGTGTTTGCTGTGCGAGCTGAAAGGTTCCCATAATGTTTGGAGGGCAGGGGCCACATATACAAACAAACCTTACCCCTATCTGCAATCATACAAGCTTTTAATAGGAAATATTTTGGTTTTCGGTTATCCAGTCAATTAATCAAACCGGGGCTGGGAAGTGAAAATGAAAGGGAAAACTGGAGAAGCCACTAAATTGAACGCTTGGCTCGCCCGGCGTAACTCTAATTTAGGAGAAAAAGTGATTAGAGCTCATAAGCCCATTTAGAGATTGGAGCAAGTACCACATGAGCTCGTAGGTTTTATCAATACAATGGGTTGCATTATTGCTTAGGAAATTATTAACATTTTTTCTATACTTTGATCTGTACATAATATTTTGATATATATGGACAATTAGAAACATGTATAATTAATAATTAGATGACTGTATCGTTCACAAAACCTTGATTGGTCCTGTAAGTTTCTTATATTTGTACCTGCACACAGATACCTTCCTCTCATTCCTGTAATTGTCTTAGATACCATATTGCATAAATTATTAAATGAACACTGTCTTCTATGATTTCTAGAAGCCAGCTTTACTTGTAGCTGCTGAGCAATTTTGTTTAAAATTAGTTAAATGGTGTTTCAAGCAATCCTGGTTCTAGAACTATATTAGCTGCCACTTGGTTTCAAACAATCATACTTCTATTCTTGAATATCTTGGTGGAATTGGCTGTAGTATTGGGTTTTATTTTGTTGAAAGACCAAAATGGTGGTGGGGGAAAGGTTTACTTGTGTAATTCCTAACTTAATGGCTCGACCATCAAACTTTTTAACGATTGTGAGCCCCCCTTCCCCATTGTCTCTCTTTCTCCTCCCTATAGTTCATTCTGGCTCATGCATTTGTGTGGCATTTTGCTCGTATCCTAATTGATATGATGATAGTTAATCTGAAGTGGTAACAGTGGTTGTTCACTAAGTTGTGTCTTTTCATGGATATGTAGAATGTGATCTTTGTATGAACTGGTTCAGTGTACTTTCATAAAAGTAACTGCCACAAATTCTGAGTTAGCATCACTGTCTTCATTATTTTCAGTCTTAATTATTGTTGATTGTTGAGCTATTGATGCTATCTCGTTTTTGAAATACTGAAATGAAAAGACTGGTTTCACTTGGGAAGTAATTGCATCTTTCAGGAGGACTTTTGTGATTATGCCTGAAGCTTTGAGCTAACATTTTGGCTTTTGCAATTAGGACCGAGGAGCAGTTGTTTGAGTCTGTCATGTGGAACCATTGGAGAACAAAGAACCTCTCATATTTGCTTGACAAGAGAACTATTAGACTGGTCTCAGGTGCAAGAATGATATTTTCTGCCCCTAAGATACAATGGGTACAAGTGTTTGAACGGTTAGACGTTTCAGCAGGAGCTAGTGACGACAATTTGAGTGAAACAATGGTATGTTGGTTCAAGTTTCCTTGTCTGCCTATCATTTCATTTGATTCCACTTTACATATAGAGAAGAATTATATGGATCTGGAAATGTGAGTTTGCATATAGTTTATAACTTTTGACATTTATGGTGCCATAAATCTGAATATATGCTTCATACATTGGGCTATGTGATACTTCCATCTGTACGTACATGTGCATGAATGTGCTTTATTTTTGCAATACACTTGCGTTGTATTAGGCATTAAACAAGTGAATTTAGAATGAGCGTATGGTATCTTTTTAATTTAAATGTTTGATTCCAGGTTTCTACATGTATGCTTAGGCATCACTTCACAAAATAATAGATAGAATAGTAGACTACCATTATACGTTTCTATGGAGTTGAGAACTTATTGGTAGGTCAAATCTTGTCCATAGTGCCCAGGATGACATTCATCTAGATTGTTAGGTAGGCAAGATCATTAATTGCAAGTTAGTATAATGCAGGAGCATCCAAGGTGGATGGAGCCTTCACTTGAGCTGTGGAGAATTTGGTTTGACCTGTTGATTTCACTTTTCAGATATTAACTCTTTCTGTATCCTTTTGTTAAACCTGTGTTATGACAGGAACTTTTGTTACTAGGATGTGCTGCAAGCAAGTGGAGTTCTCTCATTGAACATTTCATGTTAGTTTCTTTTAATTCCCTCACCATCTCAACCCAATACCACGATGTCCGCAACGTCCTCCAAGGGAGATTTCAAGATCTTCATTCTACAGAGGAAATTCTTAACTCAAAGGTATTTTTTGACCTTCAAATCTATCTGTTTATGTGTGTGCCTGTCATCTGATACAAACATTTATGCTCTATTCGGTAGTATAGGAGGGAAAAGAAAAGAAAGGACTTTGAAGAGAGTAGAAAAAAAGGAGAGAATATGGTTATCATTCCTCCTGCTGTTTGGGAGTTTTTTGAGACAAATGATGGTTTGTGGCAATCCATTCCCATGTTTGAGACTTTTTTGAATGTAGAAGGGCTATTGTTTTTTCTAAAACCATGATTGCATTTAATTGCAATGTTCTTTTACACTAGGGATCGTGCACCCATGTTACCGGCAGACAGGTAGGAAGAAGGAGAAAGAATGGAAGGAGGTTAGAACATATAAATCTAGGTGGTTATGGGAGGTATGAGTGGTTAAGTGTAGTTGATAATGCAAGAAAAGAAGAAGTTATGTATGATGAAAGTAATTTAATGAGGGATATTATAGACATTTCTTAGGTGTTAGGTGGACACCAAACTCAACCTTCTTCTTTTATTAATAGTCCAAGTAGTTTAATCTGTTTTTTTTTTCCTTCCAGTTTATCATATTCCTTGCTTTCTCGCCCTGCTTTCTCTGTTTGTCTAGAATGGGCTCTATATTAGGGGAAATGGAAGACCCAAAAGTGACGTATTTTGAGATAGTAAAGAGAAAATGTTAGATAATTGTTTGAAAAGGTTATGGCCTTGGATATGCTGGGAGAGACTGATCCCAAGTAGCTTGCATGAGGTTTTGTTGAAAATTACACCAGAATTAATATCGGGAAGGCACTTTGATTGGATACATAATTTTACTGGTCACTTTGAAATATAATTAACATGAGTGTTGATATGTACTCAATCCATTACAGAGCTACCAATTGAATTTCTATTGACTTCATGTATTTGCACCAGTATTTGTTTTCATCTCACTGCAAATGATGGTCATATGGATATTATATGTGGCTAGCATACTTTTTCCAATGCTGAGGACGGTTGCATTGTAATTTAATAGGAGGATTATGCCAGAATAAGGATTAGACATAACATATATAGAGTTTTAGGGTTTATTTTTAGCACTTTGTGGTATTATTGGTTTATTTATGTATTGTGATGTGCAAATATATGCCTCTACTCTGAAGAGCATTGATCGTATACTGTGCTTAGATGGTCCTTTATTTTTATTATGGATTGTAAATCATTTCAATTCTGATGGTTGAACTAGGAAAAAGATATTCTTGAGTGTCTGGAGGGGCTGTTAGGCAGTCAAATTCATCAGTTGTGGAACCTACCCTCTGCACTTGCAGCAATTGCAATTCCTTCATGGTACACAATTCATTTTATGGTGATTTAGGATATCCTGTGGACAATGAACACCTCCATTTCTGTTAGAAAGAATATGATAATGGTGGTTGTATTGTAGAAACATCTGCCAATATATTTGTGCAGTTCACTTTTCTGGACTTGTTTTACTATAGGTGACTTTGTTTCTACGTTATCCCGGTGATCATGGTGATGTTTCTGTGTGGCACAATATGCTGCTTCACTTTCCATTGGTTTTGAACAAGTTTAACTTAAAGTAACCTATCCAAGCTTTCAGTATAGTCATTGACAGCTTTGCGCCGGCTTGTTTATGAAATCTAAGATTGGGACATATTGTCTTGCAGGTCAAAGTTGTTTAGATTGTATCTGAGTGAAATAGAGAGTAAATTCCGAGGAGATTCTTCAACAGTTAGGTATTGAATCTTTATATGCTTTTCTCATTGTCATTGTGTTGGTTATGAACTTATTTGATTTATTCTGTTAACCATTATTATTATTATTATTTCTGCAGATGCTGCAGTTGTATTGAAGATGGGAAGGAGCACAGAGACTGTAGGTTCACGGAGCTCTCTCTCTCTCTTTCTTTGTGTGTGTATGGGTGGGTGTGGGTGGGTAGATGGACATCTGCTTGTCTTAAATTTTATTTTGCACTGCTAAATGCATGAATTATATTAGTATTATTTATTGGTCGAAAGCCTTTACTTGTGATCTGTCCTTAGCTTGTTGACAATGAAATAGAATAGCAAGAAGAAAATAGATGTATGTTGTTGAATTTNGCAGCAATTGCAATTCCTTCATGGTACACAATTCATTTTATGGTGATTTAGGATATCCTGTGGACAATGAACACCTCCATTTCTGTTAGAAAGAATATGATAATGGTGGTTGTATTGTAGAAACATCTGCCAATATATTTGTGCAGTTCACTTTTCTGGACTTGTTTTACTATAGGTGACTTTGTTTCTACGTTATCCCGGTGATCATGGTGATGTTTCTGTGTGGCACAATATGCTGCTTCACTTTCCATTGGTTTTGAACAAGTTTAACTTAAAGTAACCTATCCAAGCTTTCAGTATAGTCATTGACAGCTTTGCGCCGGCTTGTTTATGAAATCTAAGATTGGGACATATTGTCTTGCAGGTCAAAGTTGTTTAGATTGTATCTGAGTGAAATAGAGAGTAAATTCCGAGGAGATTCTTCAACAGTTAGGTATTGAATCTTTATATGCTTTTCTCATTGTCATTGTGTTGGTTATGAACTTATTGATTTATTCTGTTAACCATTATTATTATTATTATTTCTGCAGATGCTGCAGTTGTATTGAAGATGGGAAGGAGCACAGAGACTGTAGGTTCACGGAGCTCTCTCTCTCTCTTTCTTTGTGTGTGTATGGGTGGGTGTGGGTGGGTAGATGGACATCTGCTTGTCTTAAATTTTATTTTGCACTGCTAAATGCATGAATTATATTAGTATTATTTATTGGTCGAAAGCCTTTACTTGTGATCTGTCCTTAGCTTGTTGACAATGAAATAGAATAGCAAGAAGAAAATAGATGTATGTTGTTGAATTTTTCACCAACATGATGTTAGACAGACTGCAATTTCACAGTTTTATTATGTTCTTGGTGGATCAGAGATGCTGAGAAAAAACTTCTTTTGATAAAACTAAAAGTCAACATTCATTTTATTTGGTCTAAAATAGAGGACACTACTTCCTCTTGGTAATTGCTTATTATTATAGTTGGCACTTTATTTGGTCTAAAACAGAGGACACTACCTACTCTTGATAATTGCTTTTTTATTATATTTGGACCTTTAAATGATCAATTACATCTTATCTATGCTATTAGTTATTTTGGAGACGAAGTTCTGCAGAATGGAGCAACTGAATAAATGCACTTTTCTCAGACGTGTTACGTTGTGCAGTACATCTTTGTGTGAATGGAACTGACAAGTTCACCTAAACTGATGTTGATTGTTCTTTACATCATAAATTCTAGATGCAACAAATCCTATGTGCTGGGGCACATCACTATATAATTGAAACGATAAGCTATATACCTTCTATATCTTTTGTTGTATTGATTGCCTAAATGTTCAGGTGTACCAAAGTTTATTCTTGTTCCATTCTCTATATATGAATCTCACTGGTACATGTATTTGTTTTAAGTATTAATAAGGCTGCTTTTAACTAATGACATAGTTTGTATTTATTGTCTACTCCCAGGTGAGGTTGCTGAAAGGATTTGGTGCCTCCACATCTTTCATGGCTGTGGCTCCCAGATATCATGTGGAGCTAAATGCGCTTGACAGTTGCACCTCACCATGGCAGTCTCTGGTAAGAAAATAAACTAAATCTTTCTGGTGGTTTGATGAAAGACATGGATTAAGGATGACTTTTTCTTGAGGGACATCTATCTAATAAGGCAGCTAGGATCTTAGATAAGGCACAAATAAAGTGCCCNGTCTACTCCCAGGTGAGGTTGCTGAAAGGATTTGGTGCCTCCACATCTTTCATGGCCGTGGCTCCCAGATATCATGTGGAGCTAAATGCGCTTGACAGTTGCACCTCACCATGGTAGTCTCTGGTAAGAAAATAAACTAAATCTTTCTGGTGCTTTGATGAAAGACATGGATTAAGGATGACTTTTTCTTGGGTCTTGGCTCTAATGGGGAAGGATTAGGCTGGAAATTTAGGTAGATTTAAAATCAGTTCTTATTGTTAATTTTGATCAATCATAGAAATGTAAGAGAAAGAAGAAGAGAATATTATTAGGGCACAATAAACCAGAACAACATTAAAGGAAAACTACATATAAGAGATCTTTATATGGTAGGGCAAAAGGAAAACAAACAGACTAAGTTAGGACAACATACANAGAACAACATTAAAGGAAAACTACATATAAGAGATCTTTATATAGTAGGGCAAAAGGAAAACAAACAGACTAAGTTAGGGCAACATAAAAGAAAACAAATAACTACTCTGACACTTATCTCAGAGAATAGTTTTGAAAACAGCTTGTAAACTCAATAGATGACCTGTTTGTTTTAAATATCCGCTGTATGGTGTACATTATTGGAAAAGGGTGGGTAGGGTATAGTCAGTTGCAGGTGAACTGTGGCACATCTAACAAATACTTTTTTTGAACAAGGATAGGTGACAGACAGTAAAGATAAAGAACTCCCATATGATGATTGTAAGAACAGATGGGGATGTCGTCTGAAGTACAGACAACGTGCACCATGCTAAGTGAATGGGGTCCAGTGGCACCTGGCCATTATCTGATCAGATTTCAGAAATGGATTTATTTATGCCAAGACAAAAAGTGCATATCCCTACTCGAGTAGCTTGTCCATAATTTCACAATACGCGAGCTCATCTCCATGGAGTGTTTTAATCACTACACTATAAAAGTGGATTAAAAGGGAAAGGGGAGTGATCACTAAATATTACATATTTTTGTTTTATGCTTAAATCAGAAGCAGAGAAGTGAAAGGACGTTTACTGATTATATAACAAACGAAAGGCATGTATACTAATTCATATATATTTGTACTTATATACATGTGATTATGTTTGTAGGAATGAAACGAATGCGGCCAAGAAATGGCTAAAAATATTTTTTTCCTTTGCTTTTCTTGGCTTTTGAAGTACTGTTTTTCGGTGCAAATCACATGCTCTTTTTTATTTTTGAAAAAATTCAAAAATACAAGAAATCAATTTTAAAGAAGCGTTATGAAATGGTTTGGTATCTATGATAAACAAGGATATTTTCATCAAATGTGAGTTGAGTAAAGAAGTAGTTTGATACTGCCTTTAGAAATTAGGAGAGGATGGAATAATGCCTGAACAACACCACAGAAGGTTTAGGGTATTTGAGTTGTATAACCAACAATCAAAAATATCTGAACATTTAAATGAAAATGACTCTTGAAAAGCAATTATAGCTTTTGCATCGAACAAACTCAGTTCACCCTCTCCTATGGTAATAATATACGAGTATGTTATAGATTGTGCAGCTTTAGCGCATTAGGTGGTTGCATTATATGCCGAGACGTAGGTTCTTTGTAGTCTGGATTGATATAGGTTCAATATATGGTATTATATTTTCTCGAAAAATCTGCATATCTACCTCCTTCCTTGAAGTGCTTCTGTTTCTTTTCTTTATAATTGAGAATCTTATAATTTCTCAATGGTCCCTGTAACTTATTCGTTGTTAAGAGTATTAGGGTAGTATATGTAAATTGTTAATTGTTAATAGTGTTAGGGTATTGTGTGTAAATACAAGAGGGTGTGTATTTTTAATTCTTATTATTATGAGTTACCTATAAATACAAGTGATGTATATGAGGGATAAGTTAAGTTTTTAACCTCTATCTGTTTCTCTATAATAGTGTGTTAATCTTTTACACTTAACATGGTATCAGAACAGTTACGATTATAAATATATATTCTGAATAAATTAATTAATTTTGTTGGTGGTGGTTGTTTGTCGAAGCATCGTAGTGGTGGTGATACTGTTGTCGTGGTTGATCTCTGTGCTGTGGAGGTTGCTGTCGTAGTGGTGGCAATTGACTTGGTGGTGTTGTGTTGTGGAGGTGTTGCTGTTAGGGATGCAACTTGGGCGGGCTAACTCGATTTCAACTTGAGCCCAACCCAAAAAAAATAGGGCTTGGTTTGGGGCTTTTAATACTTGGGTTGGGCTTGGGTCAAAAAATTCCAATTCGAATTCAATTTGGGCGGGCTTAGGGTTAACCCCTAGGGTTCCACTATTGAACCCGAATATTCATAACCGTAAAAATACATTTTTAAGTTTAGGGTTAATCTGTTATAAAGTCTTCATTGTGCACCTCCCTCACTCACTATTTAAATAGTGAACTCTATGTTTGTACAAGAATTATGGTTGTGGTTGCATTATCTCAAACATCGAGTTCTTAATATTATGGTTTTTATGTTAAAAACTTGATTGAAGTTGTTAGTTGTTAATTTAGGTGAATATTATGTAACATATGTATTAGGTTTAGAACAAGTCTATTTTGGTCTCAACCCGAATTCAACCCTGAAAGTAATCGAAAATCATTAACTCGAATTCAACCCGAGCCCGCCTAACAGTGCTCAGGTTGAGTCCCTTAACCCGAGGTAGGGTTAGGGTTAGGGTTAGTATTGAAGATTATATACATAGGGTTAGGTTAGGGGTTGATTGTCCAACCCGCCCAATAGTCGACGTTGGTGCAGTCGACTTGGTGGCGCCTTGTCTTCGTCGTGGTATGTGGTGGCTGTGGTGATGTTGTTGTTGTCTAAGTGTGGTGTGTGGTGTTGTCGAACCTGAGGGTTCTCTTGGAACCCTAATCAGCTAGCGAAGAAAAAGGGATCTAACCCATGGAGTCGGGTCTGGATTAGATTGGGTCAAGCCAGGGTCTTAAATTTTTTTTAAGTCCAATCTCGGTCCAACTCACGGACCAGCCCACGGTTCAGGCCGATTTAGCAGTCCAGAGAGCCCAACCCATCCAGTTCAGTTTTTTAGCCCGGTTTAGTATTCCAGCAGGTCCAATTGGTTCGGTTCAATGGTCCAACCATTATTTCCAGCATGGTTCAGTATTCTAGCAGGTGTAACTGGTCTGGTTCAGTTGGTCTAGCACTTATTTCCAGCCCGGCTCAGTATTCTAGCTACTTCCTTTCCTCTAGTTCAGTCCTCCAGTAGCTTTCTTTCCTCCAGTTTAACATTGCAACACTTCTTATTTGCTATTTGCTACACTATTATGGAACCCAAGCAAGATACCATGTCACTTACTCTATCTTTGCCTCCTCTTACTCTTATTAATGGTCCTATGACCTTTGTCAAACTCAATGGGACTAATTACACTTTATGGTCCCGATCTGTTCAAGTTTTTTTTGAGGCAAAGGATTTAAGAATTATTTGGTGGATCCTAAACCTAAGGAAGACACTCCTGGGTATGATCAGTGGGAACAAGAGGATGCTTAGATTATCTCTTTATTGTTGAATAACATTGAGCTTAATATTAGCTCTTTGCTGCTCTATTTTGATACTATCAAAGAGATATGGGATCACTTGGCCATTATGTATTCTAGTACAGGTAATTTTACTTGTTCGCATGAGGTGTGCAAGGAGTACTTCTGGTTGGAGCAGGGTACTCTGAGCCTTGCAGATTATTACTCTGACATTTAGGGAGTCTATGAGGAGATGAAGACCTATCATCTGTTTACTACTGATACAACAGTTTGACAGAAATAACATGAGGACCTGAATGTTGTTAGGTTTTTGGTAGGATTGAAACCTGAATATGAGGCTATTCGTTTTTAGATTTTGGGTGATTCTAGTCTTCCATCACTACTTGAGGTTTTCTCTCGTTTACAGTATGTTTCATTGTCTACTTCTTCAGGCATTGATCATGGTGTCTCCACTGATCGCTCAGCTCTTGTAGTTCCTAGCAGCCATAGTGATGGTCATCGAGGTGGACGTGGTGGTCGAGGAGGTCGTACAGGAGGTCGTACGAGTGGTTGTGGGGGCCGTAGTGGATCTCGTTCCTATACTCTGTTGGGATTTACAAGAAAAATCTTCTGGTGTTGCTAATCAGGCTTCTTATCAGGATGACACCTCGGTTGTTGCTTCTATACCTCGGTCAGCTCCACCAGACACTGGGTCAGTTACTATTACACTGGGTCGAGAGGTGTATGCCCAGTTCCAGTCCCAGCAACAGGCTGTTCCATCTCCCTCCATTGCTATTTTTGCACAGTCAGGTACTATTTCCACTTGTTTATTGTCCTCCACCAACAGTCCCTGGATTATAGACTCTGGCATTTCTGACCACATGACTGGTGTATTTGATGTTTTTTCTATTTATTAGTCGGCTATTTTCATACGTAGTGTTATTCTTACTAATGATACTTGTTCTAAAGTTTCAAGTTTGGGGACTACTCATTTGAGTCCTGATATGTCCGTATCATCCATGTTATTTGTTCCTCAGTTTTTTTTTTAGTTTATTTTCTATTAGTAAGATTATTCGTTCTCTCAATTGTTCTGTAACCTTTTATCTTTTATTGTCTTTCAAGATCTCAAGACGAAGAGAAAGATTGGTACAGGACGTGAAACTGGTGGCCTATATTACTTTGATTTTGATTCACCTACTCGGGCTCTATAGACCTAGTTGTCTCTTTTTCAATGGCATTGTCGTCTTGGACATCTCTCTCTCCAAAATTTGAAGCACCAAGTTTCCAATCTTAGTTGTGTGTTGTCTTTGTCTTGTGAAGCTTGTTAACTTAGTAAGCATCACCGTGTGTCATTTCAGTCTAGAGTCAATAATTGTGTTTCTGGTCCATTTGAGTTGGTACATTCTGATATATGGGGTGTAATAAAAATATTTTATTTAATAAATATCCTTATTTTGTGTCTTTTGTGGATGATTATTCTCGTGTGACTTTGTTGTTTTTGATAAAAGTTGGTCTGAATTATTCTCTATATTTGAGCCTTTCGTTAGGAAATAAAAACTCAGTATAGTTGTCGTATACGTATTTTACGTTCTAATAATGTTCGGGAATATGAATCTGATCTTTTTTCAGTTTATCTTAGTAAAATTGACATTATTGATCAGACTTCTTGTGTTTACACATCTCCACAGAATGGTGTTGCTGAATTCAAGAACCATCATTTGTTAGAAGTCACCCGTGCCATGTTATTCCAGATGAATATTCCTCGATATTTTTGGAGTGATGCTGTTCTTACTGTTTATCACCTTATTAATCGTATGTCATCCTCTGTGTTAAATGGGCAAAGTCCATATTCTGTCATTTTTCCTAGTAAGTCCTTATTTTTCCTAACTCCTAAGGTTTTTAGACGTGTCTGTTATATTTACAATTTGGGTCCTGAGTTTGATAAAATTGATCATCGAGTTATCAAATGTGTATTTCTTGGTTATTCCCGTACACAGAAAGGGTATCGTTGCTACAGTCCTTCTCTACGACGATACTTTACTAGTGCCAATGTCACATTTGAGGAATTTATTTCATATTTTTTAGCACCTTCTCAGCCTTTGGATATGGACTTTGGGTCACCTCTTGTACCATCATCTCTTTCCTCATTTTCAGATATTCTACTGCCCATTGTGTTACCGTCTACCTTACTTTTTCGTGTGTACTCTTGTCATCCTGGACCACCAACTGACGTGTTCGTATCGTCTTCTTTGTTGCCTTCTGATTTTGGTCCATTAGGTAATTTAAACTGTTTACTTATTACTTTTCGAAAAGGTACTTGTTCGTGTGTTACTAATCATCCCATTGCTCATTTTGTTTCATATGATGTCTTATCTCCTGCCTTCTCTTGTTTTACCTCTAAATTATTTATTATATTTATCCCTAAACATTTACAGGATGGATTATTTGATTCGGGTTGGAGAAAAGTTATAGAGGATGAGATAGATGCCTTACATCATAATGGGACTTGAGAATCTTGTTCTTTTATCCCTTGGTAAACGAACTGTTGGTTGTCGTTGGGTGTATACTGTTAAATTTCATTCGGATGGTTCTGTGGAGTGTCTCAAAGCCCGGCTTGTTGCAAAGGGCTTTACTCAGACCTATGGTGTTGATTATGAGGAGATTTTTTCTCCTGCTGCCAGAATTTCTTCTGTTCGTTTCTTGACTTCTTTGGTTGCTAATTTTGATTGGCCCTTGTTTTAGTTAGACGTCAAGAATGCCTTCCTACATGGTGACTTGGTTAAAGAGGTATACATAAAGCAGCTACCTGGATTTATTGCTTATGGAGAGTATGGTAAGAGTGTATGTTAGTTAAAGAAATCTTTGTATGGTTTGAAGCAATCACCGAGGGCATGATTTGGTAAGTTTTCTAATGCAGTTTTAGAGTTTGGTCTTTTTTGATGTCAAACAGATCATTTTGTGTCCCATAGACAGACGAATGCTGAATATGTTCTATTGGTGGTCTATGTAGATGATATTGTGATTACTGAAAATGATTGTGAGGGGATTGCTAAGTTAAAAATCTTTTTGCAAGATCGATTTTATACTAAGGATTTAGAAAAATTTAGGTATTTCTTGGGAATTGAAGTAGCTCGATCTAAACAGGGTATTTGTTTATCACAGAGGAAATATGTACTTGACATATTAGAGGAAGCAGGTTTGCTGGGTGGCAGACCGATTGATGTTCCTATGGATCCGAATCAGAAATTATTGATGGATGATGGTGCACTGTTTGAGAATTCGGGTCGGTATCGCAAATTGGTTGGGAAGCTTAATTATCTCACTATTACTCGACTGAATATTTCCTATGCAGTCAGTATAGTAAGTCAGTTCATGGGGTATTCTACAGTACCACATTGGGAGACAGTTACTCGTATTCTGTGATATCTTAAACGAGCTTCTGGATTTGGACTGTTATATCGAACTAATTGACATCTTAGAGTGGAAGGTTTCTCAGATGCTGATTATGTTGACTCTCTTTTTGATCAGAGATCAACCACTGGTTATTGTATTTTCTTAGGAGGTAAAGTTGTCTCATGGAAAAGTAAGAAACAATCTGTGGTAGCAAGATCCAGTGCTGAGACTGAGTATAGGGCAATGACGCATACGACGAATGAGTTGACTTGATTATTACACTTTCTCCAGGAAATTAGGTTTTCAGTTCAACCTCCTTTACAGTTGTTTTGTGACAACCTGCTATCCACATCGCTGCCAATCTGGTGTTTCACGGGAGAACTAAACCTATGGAGGTTGATTGTCACTTTATTCAGAATAAGATAGTAGTTGGGGAGATTACGACTCCATTTGTGAAATCTGAAGATCATCTTGCAGATNAACCTATGGAGGTTGATTGTCACTTTATTCAGAATAAGATAGTAGTTGGGGAGATTACGACTCCATTTGTGAAATCTGAAGATCATCTTGCAGATATGTTTACCAAAGCATTGAGTCGTATACGTCTTACAGAGATTTGTTCCAAGTTTAGATTATATGATATATATAGTCCAGTTTGAGGGAGAGTGTTAAGAGTATTAGGGTAGTATATGTAAATTATTAATAGTGTTAGGGTATTATGTGTAAATATAAAAGAGTGTGTATGTGTAATTCTTATTATTATGAGTTACCTATAAATACAAGTGATGTATGAGGGATAGATTAAGTTTTTAATCTCTATGTGTTTCTCTCTTATAGTGTGTTAATCTTCTACACTTAACATTTGTAATCAAGAAATAAAAGAGCGAGAAACAAAAACGAAGGTGCNTGTGTAATTCTTATTATTATGAGTTACCTATAAATACAAGTGATGTATGAGGGATAAATTAAGTTTTTAATCTCTCTGTGTTTCTCTCTTATAGTGTGTTAATCTTCTACACTTAACATTTGTAATCAAGAAATAAAAGAGCGAGAGACAAAAACGAAGGTACCTGGTAGTTGCAGGTGTAGTCTCTGTCAACCTATTTCAGATTGTTTAGTTATTTTGTTTGTACATCAGGCTATGGATTGTGGGCACAGTTTTCTTTCCTTCTAACCTGTTACTCTTCTTTTGTTCTCTCTTCTATTTTTTTTGATATCCGTGTGAGTTCCGCAAAATTTTTGGATACTGTTGTTGTGGTTGATCTCTGTGCTGTGGAGGTTGCTGTCGTGGTGGTGGCAGTTGACTTGGTGGTGTTGTGTTGTGGAGGTGTTGCTGTTAGGGATGCAACTTGGGCGGGCTAACTCGATTTCAACCTGAGCCCAACCCAAAAAAAATAGGGCTTGGTTTGGGGCTTTTAATACTTGGGTTGGACTTGGGTCAAAAAATTCCAATTCGAATTCAATTTGGGCGGGCTTAGGGTTAACCCCTAGGGTTCCACTATTGAACCCGAATATTCATAACCGTAAAAATACATTTTTAAGTTTAGGGTTAATCTGTTATAAAGTCTTCATTGTGCACCTCCCTCACTCACTATTTAAATAGTGAACTCTATGTTTGTACAAGAATTATGGTTGTGGTTGCATTATCTCAAACATCGAGTTCTTAATATTATGGTTTTTATGTTAAAAACTTGATTGAAGTTGTTAGTTGTTAATTTAGGTGAATATTATGTAACATATGTATTAGGTTTAGAACAAGTCTATTTTGGTCTCAACCCGAATTCAACCCTGAAAGTAATCGAAAATCATTAACTCGAATTCAACCCGAGCCCGCCTAACAGTGCTCAGGTTGAGTCCCTTAACCCGAGGTAGGGTTAGGGTTAGGGTTAGTATTGAAGATTATATACATAGGGTTAGGTTAGGGGTTGATTGTCCAACCCGCCCAATAGTCGACGTTGGTGCAGTCGACTTGGTGGCGCCTTGTCTTCGTCGTGGTATGTGGTGGCTGTGGTGATGTTGTTGTTGTCTAAGTGTGGTGTGTGGTGTTGTCGAACCTGAGGGTTCTCTTGGAACCCTAATCAGCTAGCGAAGAAAAAGGGATCTAACCCATGGAGTCGGGTCTGGATTAGATTGGGTCAAGCCAGGGTCTTAAATTTTTTTTAAGTCCAATCTCGGTCCAACTCACGGACCAGCCCACGGTTCAGGCCGATTTAGCAGTCCAGAGAGCCCAACCCATCCAGTTCAGTTTTTTAGCCCGGTTTAGTATTCCAGCAGGTCCAATTGGTTCGGTTCAATGGTCCAACCATTATTTCCAGCATGGTTCAGTATTCTAGCAGGTGTAACTGGTCTGGTTCAGTTGGTCTAGCACTTATTTCCAGCCCGGCTCAGTATTCTAGCTACTTCCTTTCCTCTAGTTCAGTCCTCCAGTAGCTTTCTTTCCTCCAGTTTAACATTGCAACATTTCTTATTTGCTATTTGCTACACTATTATGGAACCCAAGCAAGATACCATGTCACTTACTCTATCTTTGCCTCCTCTTACTCTTATTAATGGTCCTATGACCTTTGTCAAACTCAATGGGACTNCTTCCTTTCCTCTAGTTCAGTCCTCCAGTAGCTTTCTTTCCTCCAGTTTAACATTGCAACACTTCTTATTTGCTATTTGCTACACTATTATGGAACCCAAGCAAGATACCATGTCACTTACTCTATCTTTGCCTCCTCTTACTCTTATTAATGGTCCTATGACCTTTGTCAAACTCAATGGGACTAATTACACTTTATGGTCCCGATCTGTTCAAGTTTTTTTTGAGGCAAAGGATTTAAGAATTATTTGGTGGATCCTAAACCTAAGGAAGACACTCCTGGGTATGATCAGTGGGAACAAGAGGATGCTTAGATTATCTCTTTATTGTTGAATAACATTGAGCTTAATATTAGCTCTTTGCTGCTCTATTTTGATACTATCAAAGAGATATGAGATCACTTGGCCATTATGTATTCTAGTACAGGTAATTTTACCTGTTCGCATGAGGTGTGCAAGGAGTACTTCTGGTTGGAGCAGGGTACTCTGAGCCTTGCAGATTATTACTCTGACATTTAGGGAGTCTGTGAGGAGATGAAGACCTATCATCTGTTTACTACTGATACAACAGTTTGACAGAAATAACATGAGGACCTGAATGTTGTTAGGTTTTTGGTAGGATTGAAACCTGAATATGAGGCTATTCGTTTTTAGATTTTGGGTGATTCTAGTCTTCCATCACTACTTGAGGTTTTCTCTCGTTTACAGTATGTTTCATTGTCTACTTCTTCAGGCATTGATCATGGTGTCTCCACTGATCGCTCAGCTCTTGTAGTTCCTAGCAGCCATAGTGATGGTCATCGAGGTGGACGTGGTGGTCGAGGAGGTCGTACAGGAGGTCGTACGGGTGGTCGTGGGGGCCGTAGTGGATCTCGTTCCTATACTCTGTTGGGATTTACAAGAAAAATCTTCTGGTGTTGCTAATCAGGCTTCTTATCAGGATGACACCTCGGTTGTTGCTTCTATACCTCGGTCAGCTCCACCAGACACTGGGTCAGTTACTATTACACTGGGTCGAGAGGTGTATGCCCAGTTCCAGTCCCAGCAACAGGCTGTTCCATCTCCCTCCATTGCTATTTTTGCACAGTCAGGTACTATNGAGAGGTGTGTGCCCAGTTCCAGTTCCAGCAACAGGCTGTTCCATCTCCCTCCATTGCTATTTTTGCACAGTCAGGTACTATTTCCACTTGTTTATTGTCCTCCACCAACAGTCCCTGGATTATAGACTCTGGCNATTTCCACTTGTTTATTGTCCTCCACCAACAGTCCCTGGATTATAGACTCTGGCATTTCTGACCACATGACTGGTGTATTTGATGTTTTTTCTATTTATTAGTCGGCTATTTTCATACGTAGTGTTATTCTTACTAATGATACTTGTTCTAAAGTTTCAAGTTTGGGGACTACTCATTTGAGTCCTGATATGTCCGTATCATCCATGTTATTTGTTCCTCAGTTTTTTTTTTNCGTAGTGTTATTCTTACTAATGATACTTGTTCTAAAGTTTCAAGTTTGGGGACTATTCATTTGAGTCCTGATATGTCCCTATCATCCATGTTATTTGTTCCTCAGTTTCTTTTTAGTTTATTTTCTATTAGTAAGATTATTCGTTCTCTCAATTGTTCTGTAACCTTTTATCTTTTATTGTCTTTCAAGATCTCAAGACGAAGAGAAAGATTGGTACAGGACGTGAAACTGGTGGCCTATATTACTTTGATTTTGATTCACCTACTCGGGCTCTATAGACCTAGTTGTCTCTTTTTCAATGGCATTGTCGTCTTGGACATCTCTCTCTCCAAAATTTGAAGCACCAAGTTTCCAATCTTAGTTGTGTGTTGTCTTTGTCTTGTGAAGCTTGTTAACTTAGTAAGCATCACCGTGTGTCATTTCAGTCTAGAGTCAATAATTGTGTTTCTGGTCCATTTGAGTTGGTACATTCTGATATATGGGGTGTAATAAAAATATTTTATTTAATAAATATCCTTATTTTATGTCTTTTGTGGATGATTATTCTCGTGTGACTTTGTTGTTTTTGATAAAAGTTGGTCTGAATTATTCTTTATATTTGAGCCTTTCGTTAGGAAATAAAAACTCAGTATAGTTGTCGTATACGTATTTTACGTTCTAATAATGTTCGGGAATATGAATCTGATCTTTTTTCAGTTTATCTTAGTAAAATTGACATTATTGATCAGACTTCTTGTGTTTACACATCTCCACAGAATGGTGTTGCTGAATTCAAGAACCATCATTTGTTAGAAGTCACCCGTGCCATGTTATTCCAGATGAATATTCCTCGATATTTTTGGAGTGATGCTGTTCTTACTATTTATCACCTTATTAATCGTACGTCATCCTCTGTGTTAAATGAGCAAAGTTCATATTCTGTCATTTTTCCTAGTAAGCCCTTATTTTTCCTAACTCCTAAGGTTTTTAGACGTGTCTATTATGTTTACAATTTGGGTCCTGAGTTTGATAAAATTGATCATCGAGTTATCAAATGTGTATTTCTTGGTTATTCCCGTACACAGAAAGGGTATCGTTGCTACAGTCCTTCTCTACGACGATACTTTACTAGTGCCAATGTCACATTTGAGGAATTTATTTCATATTTTTTAGCACCTTCTCAGCCTTTGGATATGGACTTTGGGTCACCTCTTGTACCATCATCTCTTTCCTCATTTTCAGATATTCTACTGCCCATTGTGTTACCGTCTACCTTACTTTTTCGTGTATATTCTTGTCATCCTGGACCACCAACTGACGTGTTCGTATCGTCTTCTTTGTTGCCTTCTGATTTTGGTCCATTAGGTAATTTAAACTGTTTACTTATTACTTTTCGAAAAGGTACTTGTTCGTGTGTTACTAATCATCCCATTGCTCATTTTGTTTCATATGATGTCTTATCTCCTGTCTTCTCTTGTTTTACCTCTCAATTATTTATTATATCTATCCCTAAACATTTACAGGATGAATTATTTGATTCGGGTTGGAGAAAAGTTATAGAGGATGAGATAGATGCCTTACATCATAATGGGACTTGAGAATCTTGTTTTTTTATCCCTTGGTAAACGAACTGTTGGTTGTCGTTGGGTGTATACTGTTAAATTTCATTCGGATGGTTCTGTGGAGTGTCTCAAAGCCCGGCTTGTTGCAAAGGGCTTTATTCAGACCTATGGTGTTGATTATGGGGAGATTTTTTCTCCTGCTGCCAAAATTTCTTCTGTTCGTTTCTTGACTTCTTTGGTTGCTAATTTTGATTGGCCCTTGTTTCAGTTAGACGTCAAGAATGCCTTCCTACATGGTGACTTGGTTAAAGAGGTATACATAAAGCAGCTACCTGGATTTACTGCTTATGGGGAGTATGGTAAGAGTGTATGTTAGTTAAAGAAATCTTTGTATAGATTGAAGCAGTCACCGAGGGCATGATTTGGTAAGTTTTCCAATGCAGTTTTAGAGTTTGGTCTTTTTTGATGTCAAACAGATCATTTTGTGTCCCATAGACAGACGGATGCTGAATATGTTCTATTGGTGGTCTATGTAGATGATATTGTGATTACTGAAAATGATTGTGAGGGGATTGCTAAGTTAAAAATCTTTTTGAAAGATCGATTTCATACTAAGGATTTAGAAAAATTTAGGTATTTCTTGGGAATTGAAGTAGTTCGATCTAAACAGGGTATTTGTTTATCACAGAGGAAATATGTACTTGACATATTAGAGGAAGCAGGTTTGTTGGGTGGCAGACCGATTGATGTTCCTATGGATCCGAATCAGAAATTATTGATGGATGATGGTGCACTGTTTGAGAATTCGGGTCGGTATCGCAAATTGGTTGGGAAGCTTAATTATCTCACTATTACTCGACTGAATATTTCCTATGCAGTCAGTATAGTAAGTCAGTTCATGGGGTATTCTACAGTACCACATTGGGAGACAGTTACTCGTATTCTGTGATATCTTAAACGAGCTTCTGGATTTGGACTGTTATATCGAACTAATTGACATCTTAGAGTGGAAGGTTTCTCAGATGCTGATTATGTTGACTCTCTTTTTGATCAGAGATCAACCACTGGTTATTGTATTTTCTTAGGAGGTAAAGTTGTCTCATGGAAAAGTAAGAAACAATCTGTGGTAGCAAGATCCAGTGCTGAGACTGAGTATAGGGCAATGACGCATACGACGAATGAGTTGACTTGATTATTACACTTTCTCCAGGAAATTAGGTTTTCAGTTCAACCTCCTTTACAGTTGTTTTGTGACAACCTGCTATCCACATCGCTGCCAATCTGGTGTTTCACGGGAGAACTAAACCTATGGAGGTTGATTGTCACTTTATTCAGAATAAGATAGTAGTTGGGGAGATTACGACTCCATTTGTGAAATCTGAAGATCATCTTGCAGATATGTTTACCAAAGCATTGAGTCGTATACGTCTTACAGAGATTTGTTCCAAGTTTAGATTATATGATATATATAGTCCAGTTTGAGGGAGAGTGTTAAGAGTATTAGGGTAGTATATATAAATTATTAATAGTGTTAGGGTATTATGTGTAAATATAAAAGAGTGTGTATGTGTAATTCTTATTATTATGAGTTACCTATAAATACAAGTGATGTATGAGGGATAAATTAAGTTTTTAATCTCTCTGTGTTTCTCTCTTATAGTGTGTTAATCTTCTACACTTAACATTTGTAATCAAGAAATAAAAGAGCGAGAGACAAAAACGAAGGTACCTGGTAGTTGCAGGTGTAGTCTCTGTCAACCTATTTCAGATTGTTTAGTTATTTTGTTTGTACATCAGGCTATGGATTGTGGGCACAGTTTTCTTTCCTTCTAACCTGTTACTCTCCTTTTGTTCTCTCTTCTATTTTTTTTGATATCCGTGTGAGTTCCGCAAAATTTTGCCAGGTCTCCATTGCCTCTTCCCTTTATATAATTATATTTGGTCAAATTTCCAACGACAGTTATAACGTAACTATGTGGATGAATGTGGCGAGCTATGCATGAACAGTGAGTGCTTTGTTGTGTAAGAGTAAAGAGCAGACCTTTATCTTCCGTTTCCTCCATAGATGCTTTTCAGGAATCTACACCTCATTCTATGTTGAATAGAAAGGAATAGCATGGCCAATAAAAAATAGTGTCTTTTTTATTTCTATCTAATCTTAAAAGTGCTGTCTCACCACTAGTGATGTTACATCACTTGAGTGAAGCCCTCTTTACACTCTCAAGACTGGGACCATATGGGCCTACAGGTAGCTATCCGGACTTGAATGGGTTGTTTTGATTAGAACATTTTTCACCTTCTTTAGATGGAAAAATGACATCCAATATATCAACACCATTGTTTGTTCATTGGAATATTGAAACTTGACAGCACAATTATCATGTTCTCCTTTAGATCATATATACCCATATTCTTTTTGTGACTTCTGAAGCAATATGAGGTATCCTTGTAGCTACTTAGTTAAAGGTGAGAGCAAGGCAAGGAGCTAAGCATGAAAATTTTGAAAATGTTAAGCTTCAAGAAGATCCAGATAATGAAGTGGCGGACGAGGATTGCATCATGCGGTGGCTCTGCAGAAACGCGTGTCTGTGTTCAAAGAGAAGTGCCAGCTAAATGTTGCCATGGATCATATGGTGCAAGGCAGTTGTTGTGGAGATTCTGGTCACAGTGGAAGCAAGCTGTGAGATGGCAGAGAAGCACCGCACAGTTCAGCTATGATCCTCACAGCTATTCTCAAAACTTTGATGACGGTTGCTTCCATGATCATCTTTCACCTTTAGCTCCACCATGATTCTCACCTTTTATACTGTTGCTGCATTTCATCAATTTCTGCTTTTAAGGAAGTTTTTAGTTATTTCACCAGAATTTTTCACTGTATTATTTGGCTTTCCTCTTGGTCTTGCGTCTATTGCGGTGGTTGTCAATATCCATTTCTCCATTGAATTTCTACGGGACGAACTAACATGATTTTTATGCAGGATTCTAAAATGTTGGCTCTTGTTTCTTTTCAACAACCAACTACAGAATCGTTAAGTTGACCGACCTTGTAATCGTAACTTAAGTATTTATATCATCAAGAGCTATTCGAGTGTCACAAGTTTGAGTGACAGTTTTTATGCATGCGGGTAAGAGGGTGCATTAGAGGTCATCTTCTCATTTATCTGATTGCTTAATTGAATCCTTTGAATTCCTTTGCAGCAATTGTGAAGCTGCAAATATTGGATTATGCATCTCTCTCTCTCTCAAATATTGGGTATCGTACCATTTTCAATAATACAATTTTTTAGAGATATAAGTGGACTAACTAGCCTTTTTTTATATATACTTGTCAATTATGTTAGGCGAGTCGTGTTTATGTTGAGTCTTAGCGATTGTGTTAAAAATATTTCATTCATGTTTAATTCGATTATTAATTCGTGTTTAAAGAATTGTTATATCGAGTATGAATTATATATAATTGGTATAATATTTGATTTGTTTATTAATTGTGTTGTGTTGGATTTATTTGTTTTTTAATTTTTTAATTAATCCCATGTAAGCACTGAATTAGATCTCAAACAAGTTTTAAGGGTGGCTCTAAGTCTGATATTTAGTAATTTAAATGTTTCATGTTCAATTTTTTGTTATACCTCTTAAGGTTTTTTTTTTTTGAGTTCAAGGTCAGGGGTGTTTGGGTCAGTTTATATATACTCTAACTAATTCTTTTTTTGGTTTAATCAAAGATAAACTATTAATATCAGGACTAAGATATTTATGAAAGATAAAATTTTTATGCTTTGGTCAAGTTTTGAACTTAAGACATTTGAATTTACTGTTTGCCTTTGTTATTAGCCACACTAGGTTTTTAAGGACATGCTCTAATCGAGTTTAAGTTTTGGTGGTAGTTATTAAACTTAAGGGAATAGAGTTGTTAATTAAACTGAGCTATTTGAGCTCAACTTTGGTTTGATTCGTTTTTGNCTATTTGAGCTCAACTTTGGTTTGATTCGTTTTTGGTTCATTAAGAACGAGTCTAATTTGAATAATTTTTTGGGCTCATTTTTCAAGTTTGATTGGAACTCAACATACTCGACTGATTTATGTGTAAATATTTGGATACGACTCGTTTTGGGTTCGTTTTCTAAACAAGTCGAATTTGAACAATTTTTTTAGATTCAGTTAAAAAAACGAGTTTTTTATGGTCGACTCGAATCCGTTCGTTGGATTATCAACCTTACAAGGGAATAGTCCAGGTAAATCTGGACACTCGGGCAAAAAAGGAAAAAAGAATTAGATCTCAAATCAAATTTTCAACATCTGCATTGCTCTTTTTCCTTAACGCCTTTTGTACCATTCCGACAATGTATGACCAAAAACTCATCAGCACTCACCATTAATGACTATAGTCCAATTTAATCAATTATATCTTAAACCACAGCCCATGTGCCTATGATGATTCCCCCTTAATCACTCTCAAAAGTTGCCATACTCTCTCTTCAATCTCTCTCTCTCTCTCTCTCTCTCTCTCTCTCTCCTTGTGAGGATGCCGATGGGAAGAACTTTAGTGCTCTCACTAGCCTTCATGACCCTATGGATCGGATTAGCAGTTGCAGATTGGAACATTTTGAATCAAAGAAAGAGGAATGTGTTTGGCGCAAGCTTGAAGAATTATTGTGAGAGTTGGAGAATTAATGTTGAGTTAAACAACATTAAAGAGTTTGATGTTGTCCCCCAGGAATGTATTGAGTACATTGGAAAATACATGACTTCAACCCAGTACAAGGCGGACATAGAGAGGGCCATTGAAGAATCTTCACTGTATCTGAGTAGCTGCTGTTCTTTAAACGGTAATGGTAAAGATTCATGGATCTTTGATGTTGATGACACTCTCTTATCAACTGTGCCCTATTTCAAGAGACACAACTTTGGGTAAGTGTCCATCCTTAGATCATTTCTTTAACTAGTATTTTCAATGGGTAATGCCGTAGTGTAGTCAAGTCAAGTTGTGTCATGTCATATGTGTCAAAATTTACTTGATTCATATCTTATTCATATAATCGTCGTAAAAAATTTAATATTGGTANAGTCAAGTCAAGTTGTGTCATGTCATATGTGTCAAAATTTACTTGATTCATATCTTATTCATATAATCGTCGTAAAAAATTTAATATTGGTATAAGTTGAGTGTAGTCAAATTTGTGTTTGATCTATTAATTTGATGGGTTCAGTGGTGTTGGGCATGAGTTTTCAACCCAAAAAACGCACCTGGTAAGTGGATTTGATGCTGGTATAAGTTGAGTGTAATNGGTGTTGGGCATGGGTTTTCAGCCCAAAAAACGCACCTGGTAAGTGGATTTGATGCTGGTATAAGTTGAGTGTAGTCAGATTTGTGTCTGATCTATTAATTTGATGGATTTAGTGGTGTTGGGCATGAGCTTCCAGCCCAAAAAATGCACCTAGTAAGTGGAGTGATCCGCTCCCCTTATATGGTCAGATCCCTTCATCACTAATCAATGTGAAACTCGTTTGACACCTTAACAATTTATCTCTCGAACGAGACTTACAATTGATGACCATCATTATTATCTTATCTAGCATAAAGAGCCAAGTCCACACAATGGCTTGGGCAATGGGTCTGATAACACTTGTTGGGCATTAGTTTCCAACCCAAAAGGCGCATCTAGTAGTGGAGTGATCCCTTCCTTTATATGGTCCAGGACTTGCTCATCACCAATCAATGTCAAACTCGTTTGCCACCACAATAGGTGGATCTATCAAATTATTGCCAAAATTCTCTACGACTACACACTTAATTCGTGTTCAATTTTTTGTCGGGTTCGTGGGTGGTGTTTAGACTTGTGGTGTCTATTCCTACTGTTTACATTGATGTTGTGGGTGTAAGATTTACTCTTTACATTGGTACAGTTATGATCTGGGTGTAAGATTTATGCATGTGATTTGAAAATTAGGGGAGAGAAGCTGAATATTACCTCTTTGGAAGGATGGATGAGAGAAGCTAAAGCACCAGCACTTGAGCATACACTGAGACTCTTCGACGAGATCAAAAGCAGAGGGATTAAGATCTTTTTGATTTCCTCAAGAAGAGAATGTCTGAGAGATGCCACTGTTGACAATCTCATCAAGGTTGGATACCATGGATGGACTAGTCTCATATTAAGGTACACTTTGGACAAACTTTTGGTGCCTCTTTTTTATTTATTGAAATTGGTTGGCCAATTAAGTCTCTAGATTTTTTTTTGTCAACTGTGCCTTTGAATTCTCTAATTATGTCAATTGAACTCCTTCTATTTGCCTCCATTAGAATATGCCACTCATGTGACTATATGATACAAAGAGACAAAATGACTTAATTAACACAATTAGAGAGTTTAGAGGCACAAATAACATGTAAAAAAAAGTTCAGAGGTTTAATTGACACAAGAATCATAGTTTGAGGGTCATATGTATAGTTTACTTCATCCATTTGTGTTACGTGTATGACATACTTCGCCACTTTTTGTTAAAAAATCTAACAGAAGCCAACTTAAAGGCTCAATTGATACAATTAAAGAGGTTATATGTTCAATTGACACAAAAAAAAAAATTAGGGACTTAATTGACACATAGATCATAGTTTAAGGATCATATATGTAGTTTAGTCAACATATTTTGTTGCCATTAACTCATCTTTACATGATTTAGCTACAGTGCAACAAAAACCAAGTTGTACCTTGATAGACTAATAAAAATATTGCCTTGGTCAAGGATTGAACCATTGCATCTAGAAAATGGTGTCCAAGAAGTGCTGAGAGACCCAGTTGAATCAGGGAAAAGCTTCAAAACTTAGCGTGGGTTGGGTGCCTTGGGGCTTTGGATTACTTCTATTGATTTTGTCAAACAAATAAATTGGAGAAAAGTACTGTATACGTTCTAATCATCAATTCAAATGTGTAATAAATTCTCTGAGGAGGACAACAATCAAAAGAATATTTCAAAATAGAGGTATTAAAATGACATGCACGATAGTAGAGATGATAACTTTGTTGAATATTGATGAATTTACACTTTTTTTTGTCGTTCAATATGGTGGTATTAACAATGAACAAAAGGGATTTCCTCTTTTTTTACTTGGTTACAATCTTTACTATGGATATAGGGGTCTCACCGACGAATATAAACAAGTGCACAACTACAAAGCCGAGGCAAGGAAACAATTGGTTAATGAAGGGAACGACATTTGGGGCATCGTTGGAGACCAATGGAGCAGTTTTGATGGATCCCCAAGTGCAAAAAGAACATTTAAGCTTCCAAATTCCTTGTACTACGTTTCCTGAAGCTCAAAATCTACAGCAGACAAGTTACTATTTAACAAGCTTCCAGTGATGGTGGTTATATTGTTGCAATTTCTATGCTGGTGTGTATTGCTTTGTAACTGATGAAAAATCTTCTACCTCTAAAGAATTTGTTTGAATGTGTTTGAACCACTCTCATCAAATTGATATTAATGCACAACTCTCTCTCTCTCTCTCCCCCAAAAGAATGTAAATGGGAAGAAACATACTGTTCTTACAATCTATCATANTACTAAGCACTGATATGGAGCCATTTCTCACACCATGGAAATCGATTGTTTGGGGAGATTTACAACAGAATGGGACTAAAATCGACTTAAATAAGGGGATTACCTTTTTATTTGGAAAACTTTTGATTCCCCTTCTCTTTTGAATAGGAATCATGTATTTATTCAAATGATTTTTAGGTTAAAAAGGAAAAGTTTATGTCTTCTCAGTTTCTGTAATTATGGCAAAGATATTCTACTCCTTACATATATACCAAAAGCTTCAAAAAGCCAGTGGAACAAAATTAGCGTCTCAAAAAACTAGTATCTGAATTATTTTTGAGAGAAATTTTAGAAAAATGTGTTTTTGTGTTTTTTTGTATTGTAGAACTTGTTTGGTTATATGCTTTTAAAAACAGTTCTATGGAATAGAAAATAACAAAACTTGCTTGGACAGTAACTCAAATAACAATAAAAATTGNACAATGAACAAAAGGGATTTCCTCTTTTTTTACTTGGTTACAATCTTTACTATGGATATAGGGGTCTCACCGACGAATATAAACAAGTGCACAACTACAAAGCCGAGGCAAGGAAACAATTGGTTAATGAAGGGAACGACATTTGGGGCATCGTTGGAGACCAATGGAGCAGTTTTGATGGATCCCCAAGTGCAAAAAGAACATTTAAGCTTCCAAATTCCTTGTACTACGTTTCCTGAAGCTCAAAATCTACAGCAGACAAGTTACTATTTAACAAGCTTCCAGTGATGGTGGTTATATTGTTGCAATTTCTATGCTGGTGTGCATTGCTTTGTAACTGATGAAAAATCTTCTACCTCTAAAGAATTTGTTTGAATGTGTTTGAACCACTCTCATCAAATTGATATTAATGCACAACTCTCTCTCTCTCCCCCCCAAAAGAATGTAAATGGGAAGAAACATACTGTTCTTACAAGCTATCATAAGGCAGTACATTGGTTTGTGAAATTGTGCTCTTCTTGCTTGGTTTGCATTAGGCTGTACGTCGGGTTTGTCATTGCAGATTGGGAGCTTTAAGTCCAAATATGCAAGTGCTAGATCACATTACTGATATGGTGTTTTGACATATTGTGGAAATGGAACAAGTGCATCGTGTTTTTCATNATATCAGGTGCACCAAAACCATTTTAGTCAACAACACTTTTATTGTTAAAAACAATAGACATGTCGGACCCATGCAAAAGCTACCGAATAGGTTCGATACATCTTTAATAACTCTCGATAATCAAGTTCAATCCGACATTCATTAAATCATTTTAAAAAATTAAGGGTAAATTTCATTAACACTACTTGAATAAACATAATTTCAAAGACACTCTTTTTATTTTTTAAAATATCAACTGATACCCCTTGTCAATAATTATCGACTAATAGAAAAACAAAAAGCGGACGTGAAGTATCCTTTTATAAATTTACCCCTAACAGATCATTTATTTTATATGAATAAAGTTCACTAATATATTTACATATACTTTTAAATATACATATACGCCCACTCACCCCTAAAGCATTATTTTCCATTCCTTTCTCTTTCAACTTCAATAATCTATTATTTAGTTTTATTAATTTAATACTAAATTAATATTTAATTTTATCAATTTAATTTTTTTATTAAATTATTACTAAATTAATGTTTAATTTATCATATTAACATTAATTATCACCACATTGCATTTAATTTCATGAATTAACACCAAAATTGTCTGTTAATTTTATCAGTTTAATATTCAATTAACATTCAACTTCACCAACTAAATATTTAATTTTATTAAATTAACATCAAATTGACCTTTAATTCCCTTGAATTAACATTCAAAATTATTAGTTTAACATTTAATGTTTTTAATTAACATTCTATTTTATCAATTTATTTATTTTTAATTAAACATTCAATTAGCATTCAAACTAATCAATTTAATACTTGATTTCCACAATTTAAAATTAAATTTGATCAAATTTACACAATCTGACTTTCAATTTAACATTCAAACATTGGGATTTTCTCTTAATTTGCATGTTTTTTTTTTAATTTTAGTTAAATTAGACTTTTCTTAGGTTTTATGTTGAATTAGACTTTTTTATGTTTTAGCTCCAAAAAGATATGAAGTAGGAAAGAGATAGGAAAATATTTTTTAGTTACTTTATTGAGGAGTAAATTTGTCATTAATAGATAAATATTGAATGACATTACTATTTTTTGATGTGTCATTAATGTCTCAAATTGTAAGGGTATTAGTTGAAATAAATCTATAAACCAAAAGAGAGTGTAATGATATTTTAAAAAACATTAGGTATGTTTATAAAATTATGTCTATATACCAGAAGTGTTATCGAAATTTACCAAAAAATTAAATATCTATCCTAAAAATAATAGAAAATTTGTACCATCTCTGCACCGGTAACGTCTATCTTTTTGTGTGCAATATACATATATTACAAATAACTCGTGTCTAAAAATATTTGTTTTATATTAAAGATAAAAATTTTATTACTCAAAAAATGTTGATTTGAAACTATCAACTCATTTGTAAAATTTTTGGTGTGTATAACATTTTTCTTTTTTTTTTTGGGACATCGACACTAGCTCGAAGATCTTTTCATTGGATCGATGCATCTATAATCCACCCATGACTTGACAGTTGACAGTTGACACTTGTCTTGTCCATTCAAAGTTGTAAGGGGTCACTTTTATGAGTGGATGCACGAATAAAAATAACAAAAACAAAAAAAAAATGCTATTTATACTTCAAATATTGATTTAATTAATTATAATTATTAAATTTATACTAAATTTTAACAAATACTTAAATTCATAATTAAGTCAATGATAATAATTAATAATACATTACTCTAAAATTTATGTATATAATATT
This sequence comes from Ilex paraguariensis, assembly GCA_963454935.2. Classification (NCBI taxonomy): domain Eukaryota; kingdom Viridiplantae; phylum Streptophyta; class Magnoliopsida; order Aquifoliales; family Aquifoliaceae; genus Ilex; species Ilex paraguariensis. Next base: position 199,866 of record CAUOFW020003813.1, read on the forward strand.
AGAATTAGTAATTTAAATTTTAAATTTATAAAAATATATAATAATAATTAAGATTAATTTTATTTCATTTAAGTAATACAAAATTCATTTTTTTTTTTAAATATCATCTTCTAACTCAACTAACTTTCAATGTAATACCAAACTGTTCTACATCCCTCTCTTTCTTATTTATTTATTTATTTATTTTATATCTGTTCTAATTTTAAATTGTGTTATAATTAAAAGAAATATTATTTAAAACATATACATTGAATAATACTCAATTTTTACTTCTTACTGAATGTATTCACAGATGAAGTTATTATTAGTTTACTGATATTATATCTAAAGTATTTTCTGATCATAAAATAAAATAAAATTACACAGCCACGTCATCATCAGAATAATATTCGTTTTCCTATATATTTTTTTTATAATTTTTCCATATATTTATTATTGTATACAAGTTGATTTTTCCTTACNACAGATGAAGTTATTATTAGTTTACTGATATTATATCTAAAGTATTTTCTGATCATAAAATAAAATAAAATTACACAGCCACGTCATCATCAGAATAATATTCGTTTTCCTATATATTTTTTTATAATTTTTCCATATATTTATTATTGTATACAAGTTGATTTTTCCTTCCGAAATAATTGATCCGTGAAAAAAAAAATATATTAGTAAAAGTCTAAATCCATCATTATCCATTTCACATACATGCCCACTGTCCCTATCTAGTGGGACCCATACACAAGGACTGTCAACAAACTTTCCATGTAACCACACGCGCCCCAAAAGGAGCGTGATTTAGTGACGATCACTTCCCATTGTAAATACTGCTCTCTGTATGTGTTTGTGTCCAAAGCCCCAACAAAAGAAAAACTCGCAACTTGTCACCGTCCAATTCATTGGGTACGCCGGTGACAAAGCCCCATAACACCGGTCCGTATCATCAGTATATACATATGTATAAGATGTGTTTACATCATAGGTCTGTCCCTTAGATTTCTGTTGTTTGGTTCGGGAATTAGCTCTGCGAAGATAAATTAGTGGTTCGATGTGGCGCTCTTTGGGTCTCAGTTTCTTTATTTTCAGTGATTTTTGGTAAGAATTTTGGATACCCAATTCGTAATTTGATTATCGAGTTTAGAGTCTGGAAGGAATTTAGATGACCCATGTCGATTTTTTTCGTTCTTTTAATCTTTATTGGCTGCATAATTGAATAGGGCTCTCTCTCTCTCTCTCTCTCTCATAGGAATATGTCTGTGTACTACTTGCAACATGCTGAATGTATTGTTAGCATTGCATAGTTCATGTACATGTATGGCTTGAAACGAAGGAAATATTTTTTTTGGGGTTTAAATGGCAATTTTCTTTAACCTTGTGTTTTTGGACTTGATTATTCGAGCTTATAAATAAGCATTTCGGTGGTTTTTATGCAATTGCCTTTTTAGCTTGAGTTGGGGGCTTGAATAGGTCAGAATGGTGGGAAAAGGATTCCTTTAGCGTACCCGACTAGTTTTTTGAGGCTTTCATGTGGTGATATGTTGGATATTTGGAAGATGAGAGAATTTAGATAGTGATATAACCTTGAGATATTCTATGATTGTAATTGACGAATTTTTTTTAGCTTTTAATGTTTCATGTAGATGGATGATATTGGATTGAATAGTTTTTAGATGTTCTGCAGTACAATAGCTGGTCAATTCTGTGTGTGCGCACAATGTTTAGAAGCCCAGGCTTCATCATGCCAGGCAGTAAACTTTGGTATCCTTTATTTTGGCACCAAAGTTTACAAGCTATTGCTTAATCCCCCCTCCCTCTGGCTAGATGTCGCATTCACAAATGTGACATATGTTTTGCATGCATAATTTTATTCTCCACTCACTGATTATGGTATTCTATCATCCACAACAAGACGAGGCTTAGTATTTGTCATCTCTATCAAGGTGGGATACTAGGTAAGCCAAAGAGAGCTTTCTCACTTCGACCAACCTTAACTACCAGGAGTATCATTGCACCTGTCAAACACCAGCCCAACATTTGCAGTACCTTGTAGACATCGAAGTATGCATTTCATAGCCAGCCAATTAATCTCACCTGGGCTGTCACCACATATTAAGGAGGAGGTAGAGTACAAGTCACATGTTCCTTATGCCAGTTCAATTTGAAGCATTATGTTTGCTACGGTGTGCACTAGGCCAGACATTTCACATGCCTTAAATGTGGTTAGCCAGTATATGGATCGAATTAGGTGGCTTGAAGTCAACACACCGAAAGTGCACCTAACTTTGGAGGCTCAATTAGTGCACCGAAAGTACACCAGAGTTAAGGATTCTAATTTTGGGTACTTCGCATCTACCTATAAATAGGCTATTGAGTTTCTTGTTACTGCATCAGAATTTGACACAAATTCCTTAAGTGAAAGAGTTTGTTTGATAGTGTGAATTGAGAGGGGTGTATAAGGGTTTAATGGTTAGGTTTTGAGATAGAAATATGAGTGGTTAGCTTGTATTGATATTCTTAGTTTCTGTGATTGTTTCAAACTATACCAAGATTTTTTTAACAGGAAACACAGCTCCTTTTCTTGAACTACGAACCCACCTAGTTGATACATGTAAATCTGTTCGTCCAACTCGCCATGCAGAATTGTTGTTTTGACATCGAGCTGCTCAAATTCTAAGTAAAATTAATTAATCATGTCCAATAGCACTCTGGTCGAGCTATGGTTCACGACTGGAGAGAACACTCCGTTGAAGTCAACACCCTCCTTCTGTGTGTAGTCCTTGGCCACAAAACGAGCTTTTAAACGAACATCTTTCACTCTTGGACATCTTTTTTTCCTTTTGAAAACCCATTTGCAACAAATGATTTTTTGGCCTTTTGGTGGTTTCACTAACTCTCATGTATGATTCTTATGGAGAGACCCAATCTCTTTATTCACAGCTACTACTCATTGTGTGAAATTTTCACTAGTGATGGCTTCACGATAAGAGACGGGTTCGTGAGCCTCAACACTTTAAGTACATAGACAACAAGATCTTCGTTACCATATATTTAGGGTGGCTTAGTGCGTCTTCTTTCTCTGTCCCTCTTAAACATGTACCCTTGTTGATGTGGAGTCGCACTAGAATTTTGTTCCTCATTTGCTTCTAGGTTGATTGGGACATCATCTTTCAAATCTTGTTGCAAGTTCTCTGGAGCTCTCACTTCAAGCTCCACCTGATTAGTGAAACCATGGCCCGTTCCAACATTAAAAGACTCCTCCTTATTGGTTTTGAGCATAGCAGACTCATTAAAGGTCACGTCTCTACTGATAATACATTTAGGTGGTTTAGTGACATCACACCACAATTGATAACCTTTCACTTTATCTGCATATCCTAGAAATATTCATTTTTTTTTGCCATCAACTCAAGTGTATCATCATTCATATGGGCATAAGCAGGACAACTAAACACTCTTAAATCAGTGTAACTTGTAGGAGATCCAGACCAAACATTTTCAGGAGTCTTATACTTGATAGTTGTTGATAGAGACCTATTTACAAGATAACAAGTTGTATTAATAGCTTCAGCTCAGAACTTCTTGGATAGTCCAACATTTAAGGGCATGCTTCGTGCCCTCCCCAAGAGAGCTCTATTCATTTATTCTGCAACCCCGTTTTGTTATGGTGTTTTTTTCATCGTGCAGTGTCTCACGATCCCTTTTTTCTTGGATAATTCTTTGAAAACATCTCTACAAAATTTCATGTCATTGTCAGTTCTTAAAGGCTTGATCTGTTCTACTGTCTGCTTCTCGATCATAGCATTCCATTGTTTGAATTATTCAGAGACATCATTCTTGTACTTCACTATAAATACCCACACTTTTCGAGAATGATCATTGGTGAAGGTTTACATATACCTTCCACCACCAAGAGAGAGAACTCAAGAGGGCCCTAAAGGTCAGAATGAATATAATTCAAAGTGTCCTTGGTTCGATGAATAGCCATACTAAGCTTCACCTTGCATTGCCTCTCAAATACACAATGCTCACAAAAATCCAGCTTTCCAGTCTTTTGGCCATATAGCAAACCTCATTTGCTTAGAACATCTAGCCCTTTCACTCCTATGTTCTAAGTGTGTATGCCATAATTTGATAGTGTCTAAGCTTGAACCTGAAGATAAAGTTACAACAACAATACTCATTAGTGTGTTGCGTGTATCTGGTACAAACTATTCTACTTTTGCCTTTTCCTCACGACAATAGCAGTGTACCNTCCTATGTTCTAAGTGTGTATGCCATAATTTGATAGTGTCTAAGCTTGAACCTGAATATAAAGTTACAACAACAATACTCATTAGTGTGTTGCGTGTATCTGGTACAAACTATTCTACTTCTGCCTTTTCCTCACGACAAGAGCAGTGTATCCAAGAAAATAATATTTTTCTGTAGATCTAGAAGAGTCCTTACAATGCCATCATACATTTTTATTCGTATTATTTCTATCCGCACAACCTTATTGGCTATACTACAATCACTTGATTCATAGGTGGCCAACTAGTTTTTATTAGAACACATATGATAGGAGCAAACTNTCTAGAAGAGTCCTTACAATGCCATCATACATTTTTATTCGTATTATTTCTATCCGTACAACCTTATTGGCTATACTACAATCACTTGGTTCATAGGTGGCCAACTAGTTTTTATTAGAACACATATGATAGGAGCAAACTGAATTAAGAATCTATTTATCACCTGAGCAGTTAGTACTATATTTGGGAACATCAGCATCAGTGGAACTTTCATTAGCAACACCAACAATGTTATCGATTTAAGTCTTCAGTTTTTGTTTTGCCTTTATTTTTCGGACAGTCTTTTCCAATATAACATTCTTTTTGACAAAGAAATCATTTAATCTTTCTAGATCAACTTTTGGATTTAGATCGACCTCTGCTACTTAAGTCTTTCTTCGTTGATCGTCCTCTTGGAACCAAATCNACAGTCTTTTCCAATATAACATTCTTTTTGACAAAGAAATCATTTAATCTTTCTAGATCAACTTCTGGATTTAGATCGACCTCTGCTACTTAAGTCTTTCTTCGTTGATCGTCCTCTTGGAACCAAATCTTCATCTGAGCTTCTACCTCTATTTTCAGACACCATTTTTTAACTCTTTTGAGTTCAAGGCCACCTTAACATCCTCCATGGAAAGAGTCTCTTAACCATACATGATGGTATTGAAAAAGTGCTTGNTCTATTTTCAGACACCATTTTTTAACTCTTTTGAGTTCAAGGCCACCTTAACATCCAACATGGAAAGAGGCTCTTAACCATACATGATGGTGTTGAAAAAGTGCTAGTGCGTAAGTGGTAAAGAATTATGGCTTGAACTAAATCATCGAGTGTAAAATCGATATTTTTCAGATCTATCATGATATTATTGAACTCCCCAAACTGGTCATTGACAGGTGTACCTTCTTGCATTTGGAGAGTGAATAATCGTTTGATCAAATACAAAATTTTTTGTGAGAGACTTTGCCAAACTCTCCAATTTTAGTCACAAACTTGTGGCCATAGTTTTGCTAGCAACTTCTCGCAACACCCACAACTTCTTGTAGTTTTGTTAGCAACTTCCCGTTAAGGCTCAACGTGATAGCATTCTAAGCCTTTGCTGTCTTGCTTTTCATCATCTGGTATTATTGCGGGGAAGACATCTTTTCCCTTTATAACTTTCAACAATCCTTGTTGAGCCAACAAAACACACATCTTGAAACATCATATGTTGAAGGCGCTTGTTTTGTCAAACTTTTCTACTTAGAACTTTGTGGCCATGGTAAAATCTCAAGGCAAAATTCTGAGAGCATTAGATACCAGTTTGTTGTGACGGGCTCAAGATTTGAGTATCGAGATATACAATAAAATGACAAGAAATAAGTAGGGTACACACACAAAGACATAAGAGATTTACTTGGTTTGGCAAAAAACCTTATGTTCGTCCACGCAACGTAATCTACTCTATTGTGAGAGAAATTGAGAATATTAGGATAAGCTAGTCACTCAGATTTATATCCTAAAACCCAAGTCCTTAAACCATTGTACAAATACACCCTTCTCAACTAACACTCTCAAACAAGTTTTCTCACTCAGGGAATTTGTGTCAAGTCCTAATGTAGAAACAAGAAACTTAATAGCCTATTTATAGGCAGATACATTGTACCCGAAATTAGAACTTCTTAAATTTTGGTACACTAATTGAGCCTCCAAAATTATGTTCACTTTTGGTGCCTTGACTTCAAGCAACCTAATCCCACCTTACAAATTGGCAATTTGATGACGATGGCTTAGACGATTTAGAGTTGTCTTGAAAACAACTCGGTCGAATCTCCTGAGATTCGTGGTTTCCACAGAACATGAAACGACATCAAAAAGAAAAGTGTCGAATTAACTTGGCCAAATCATATTGGTTGGACCATGGTGCGAAAAGCATTGGGGGCATGGAGCTGGTTTATTATAGTGCAAAATTACGACCTTGAGGGGATACAAGGATGAAAAGTGATTTCGAGGGCAAATATGGAAAATAGGCCTTTGCATATCTCACACATCGTGCCCTAAGGGTGCATGACAATAGTGTTCAAAGTATCAGTCGACTCGGCCAAGTTATAACTGCCTGGGCCCCTATTGAACTAATAACGATACACGTTACACCAAATCAACGAGTCCCACTAGAGTCGGCCTTGAATCAGAGATGACTCGGTAAAATCGGTACAACTTGGGCTTTCCTCAGTTGACTCAGACCAACTCGTCATCGAGTCGGATGATTCATGATAAAATTGCACAGACCACTAAAATACAACAAAGTGCCAGCCAAAAAAAAAAGGAGATGGAGAAGAAAGAAAGAAAGAAAGAGATAGGGATGATTCCCACATGAAACATGCATAAAACTATGAGAAACCCATACTCAAAGCTGAATCGGAGCAATTTTTAGTCTCCCACGCAATACCCATATGCTTTTTGGTAAGACAAGAAAGAAATTGAAAACAAACTTGCAAAATTAAGCAACTACCAACAAGTCTAGATCTCTTTCTTCCTCCTTTTATTCTTTTTTCTTCATTTTCCTCGGTTTATCATGTCATGACGATGGATTGCTCACCGGTGTCGAATTTCTGCTTGGACTTCGACTTCCAGTCTCGAATCATGAACATACGAGGAGGTTTGCCATCTCTCTTTCTCTCCCCCCTTTCTTTTACGGGATGTGTGAAATGGGGCAGTGTTTTAAGGCATTTCTTTAAATGTTATTAGTTGTAGCATTAAATAGTATTAATTATTTTGTATTTTTTATTTCTCTCTTCACTCCAATATGAGAGGTATTTCATTAAATGTTATTGGTTGTAGTATTAAATAGTGTTAATTGATTTGTATTTTTATTTGTCTCTTGGGTCTGATAATTGATTAAATAATTTAGTTGATGTTTCTCTATTAATTGTCTTTTAAATTGATCTATGCATTGCATTGGTGTATTACTTAATTTGGGGGTTAATTGGAGAAATTAATATATTTCATTAGATTGGCAATGAATGGTGTACAAATTATTGTTCGGTACATTCTTAAATATCAAAAGTGAACACTAGTAATGGTAAATATTTTCGGTAACACTCTTATATTTAATTTTCACTATATTTGATGTGCTAGATGATTTATTTTGGACATATAATTCATTGATGCTATTATTTATATTTTTTTGGAATTTTTCTATGATTTTTTCAGATTTTTTGCATATCGGCCGATACCGCGACCGATGTGTATCAATGCCTTCCAAGTTGATGACCGATACTCCGACCTTGAAACATGCATGACAATCCTAGAATAGAGTAACCCTTATAGTTCTCAATACATTGTAAGACTTGGAGGTGGAGTTAATGAAATGTTGGTTGGATTTGCTTTACAATGTTGGCAGTCATTGTAAGATGGTCTATCAGATGAGACGAAAGGTAGAAAGGAATGGCAAGTTTTTAGTAAATTTGGTCGATATTCAGCTTTCTAAAGGAGGTGCTCCTTAGTCCAGGGAGATTTTTATGGTTAACTGGGTTTTAAAAGAAAATTGCTCAATTGTTTGAGAAAAGTGGGTTTATACTTTTTGCTCCTTCTGTTTCATGGCAATTTTTTATTTTATACTAATTTTTCCATGATCAATTCTGTGTTTTTGTGGTAGCTTCTTATTTCTGATCCTATAAAAAAATATTGCTAGTGAAGGCTGTTTTTTACTTGTTATTTGTGAATAAGTTGCAATATATTTCTTTTTCTTATTTGGTGATGTATGATCTTGATGATCCCTTTCGTGTAGGTATTAACGATTGCCAAAGGTGTACTGGAGACTCTAAGCTTGTAGTAGTTGATTGATAGCTGAGCTTGCTCACCTTTTAAGAGAGGAGTAAGAATGGAAGCACGCCCTGCTTTGTCAATTCAAAAGTCAGGTGCAAGACAACGCAATAACATTGCAGCGTCAGGGCCTCTGTCTTCATCTTTACCTGTTCTTCCCTCCACTCTGGGAGAAAAATATCCTAAGTTGCAAGACTCTCAACAGGTTCCCATGGAGAGGGAATTTTTGCCACCTCCTCTGGCTGTTCATCCTCTGGCTGTTCATCCTCCATTGTCTTCCAATAGTGGGACTGTTGGCCACATATTTTCTTCATCCTCAGAATTCTCCACCGATCTTCATTTTTCTTCTGCTTCCCCCCATGAAAAGCATTCAAGACAGGCTCCTTTCATTTCCCAGTCGTCAAAGAGTGCGGGGTCCGCACCATCAATGCATTCTTGTAACTCGGGACTTCTTCAATCTACAGCATCTAGTCACTATACTAAAGAAAGCAATGATGATTCCTGGTGTACAGGTTCACTGCCTGATTTCCTTAATTATCCATTGAACACATCAGTCCAGAATAGTCAATTCGAAAGTAGCAATAGTGGTGGTTGTATCATGCCATCTGAGGAACTTGGCAAACGAAATGATTGGCAGGAATGGGCAGACCAACTAATCAATGATGATAATGATGCATTGACTTCTGATTGGAATGAGCTTCTTGTTGATACTAGTGTTGTACATCCAGAGCCAGAGGTTAGGGTCCTATCACAACACCAGCCTTTCCAGATTGCTTTACTATAGGTTTTCCAGAGATATAATTTATATGTTTCTTTCTTTTTGCTTGGTTATAATAGATGGCCTCTCAGGCTTTCAAACCTTCCACCAATTTCTCAGTGCACCTGCCCTTAGTACGTCAGCAACTTCCTGCTGCTTCTGGAGAAACTTGTGTTGTTGTTCCCCCTTCCCCCTCAGCGAGTGGTGCTGCAACCAAACCACGCATGCGTTGGACTCCAGAACTTCATGAAGCCTTTGTGGAGTCAGTTAACAAGCTTGGTGGAAGTGAAAGTAAGATTAATCCGTGCTGTACCTTTTGACCTTGTCTGAGGTTACAAAAACGTGGGGATACTATTTACATTAACTACTTTTTGAACCACAGGAGCTACTCCCAAGGGAGTGCTGAAGCTAATGAAAGTTCAGGGTTTGACAATCTATCATGTAAAAAGTCACCTGCAGGTGCTTTTGTTGGCCTTTTTTCCTTATATTAGTTCCCGACAAAGTGGATCAGCCATTTTTGTCATTACTCATGTAACCATGAATTTGGTTCTCTGGATTGCAGAAATATCGAACAGCTAGATACAAACCAGAATCATTAGAAGGTAAACAACAGCTGTTTTTTGTTCTGTTATGGATGATCAAATGTACTGCATTCTATCATTTTATCTCATTCAATCCATTCTGGTTTTTACATTGTTGTCACTTCTGTTCTTATGACAAATGAAATGCTGGAGAAAGCTGGTATTTAAGTTGTTCAGCAAGGCAAAATTCTGTTTATGGTTTTTCTTTTTTCCCTTTTTTTGCATCATGTTTTTTAGCATTTGCATGATATAAAATGAGTGGAGTACAGCCTATTTTTTGACCAACATGTCAATCCTATTCACGTAGTTCCTGCAAGAAGAGCCATATCAAAATAGATACAGCGACTGAGAAAGATTGATCTCTTCTTGGTTTTCTTCTGAGCTCCCCCAAAAAGTGCCCCATTTCTTGTGACGACCCCCTTTTTATTTTCTCTCCTTTAGGCCGTGACTCACTCTATGGTGAGCACACAGAGATACAGGTGCAAATAGGCAAGCACATGCATGTGTCTCACTCCATATATAGCTGCCACCTCTTGTTACTTTGTTAACAATTTTGTGTTCGTAATTTTTCCATGTTCTTATCCATTGGTTCATAAAAGCCCATGCTTCACAATAAGTGGAACTTGGAAGCCTACTAGAAATTTTGACAGGTTGTAGGGATAGTTTCCCATATTCACATTTTTTTTCTTTTTCCCAGCTTTTTATCTTTGACTTCAGTTCCTTCTATTGGCTTCATTACTTACCAATTGGTCTCACTAGCATTTGCCATCAATTAGTCTCACCATAATCATTTGCCATCAATTAGTCTCACCATAATCTGCCGTCATACAAAATTAACTTGTCTATTGGAACAGGGTGTTACAGTAACTTGTCAGAAAAGTGACGGCCTGCAAGTTGAGTTCCTTTATTCATTGGGATTGCTTTCTTGTGCAAAGTATCAATCTTTGTGAGCTTTGCTCATGAAGCTAATTTAGGTTTTCTAGAACTTGTTCCCTGAATATTTTTCTAGGTTCCTTAGTTGTTTGAGCTGTTTATGACCTGTCAGCATTGGAGGGAAGACTTCCACCATAGCTCTGATGCTTGTACTTCTGTACTTGCTGTGTTACCCAAGCCTCAGCACTCTGTTGTATAGGGAAATTTTTGCAGTGATGTACTGTTTAGCATATTTTCTCCTTTTCCCCCTCAAAATCCTGTGCCATCTTTCCAATAGTGTTTTTTGTTTTTGGTGTAGTTGTTTGTTTCTTGCTTTTTTTGGTTGGACCATAGTATGTAAAGAGGATTCAGGGCATCACACTCCATAACTCAGGCATTCTCCTTTTGCAGGATCTTCAGAGAAAAAATTGACTCCTATAGAAGAATTATCATCTTTGGACTTGAAAGCGTAAGTAACTTGATTGATTTGACCACTTCCATCAATTGGTGGAGTTTATAGTTTATGTATGTACTATTAATTGGTTACTTATTCTCTAATCTGAATGACTGTCATAAAAGTATTGTCACTTTCTGTGGTACATAGGTGCCTTCCAGTGGTAGTTTATCTTTTCATTGACCAATTTTTTACATAGAAAGTTCCATTCTTGACCCAATAATACTTGAATTTTGACTGCCACTTCTATTCCTCTGCTGAATTTGATCTATTGTACAATAATTGATCACATTGGGAGGTTGAATTCCTAAACTTGTGAAGAACCGACTTGGAAAAAGAGCCAAACAATGCATCCGTAATGGCATCAGCAGATCACATGGATGAAATGCTTAGATCCAAGAATTGATACCCCTAAACTTTCATATTCTATGTTTAAGAATTAAAAGAAAAATTATGTTGGCAATCTCTGGCACTAATGCTGATCTTCTGGGAGACTGACAACATTGATAGGGGGAGAGAGATGCTGATGATCATTATGACAGGGACTAGGAGTTCTCATGGAAGGGGGGATGACTGTGGCACAACCATGGGAGACCTAGAATGTTTGGGAGAGCTGCATTAGGGGGAACGTTATCATTGTTTGCAAAAACGAAGGGTCATTCTGGTGTCTGAATTCTTAACAAAATGACAATTGTTTATGTTGTTTGCTGGTAAAATAAGCAAAGGCAAAACTGTTCTCCATTGAGGCAGTGACAAACATAACCTCAAAACTTGTTACAAAAGCCTTGTCTTTCACCTTTATAAGCTCTAATCATAACTACTGCTACTTTACTGAGTATCCTCCCAGTAACTAAGAAATGTTTCCAAGATAACAAAGTCTTGAAACATTAAAAAAAGCTGAAAAGTAAACTTTGAGTGTATAGAGTCCTCTGGATTCCAATCCTATTTCAGCACTGGTAAACTTTAATGAAGACTTGTGATGCAGTCATGAACCTGTGTTGAGCTTTTATTCTTTTACCCTGAAACTCAGTCCTGTCCCATTTAAGATTAAGACCTTGCATAGCCCTTTCCAATTGCTGTCACAGGGCCAGTGGACCCTTTTTCTGTGTTCATTGCCATTCTTTTCTGGTGAACTAAGGTTGCCCTGAAGTAGTTTAACCTTACTGCATGCTGTCTGCTTCGGAAGGCTCAGGGTTCAAGTCCTGGTTAAGGGACATGGGGTGGGGTGCATGGGGTTATGGATTTAACAACCTCCCTTCCCCAAACTGCCCACATTATGTAACCAGTGATAATTCCAGTTCAAAGAAGTGAAAGAAGAAAACTTGTTCTTGACCCACCAAAACTGCAATGAATAGGGTATATCCAAATTGTATTAAATTAAATGACTCACTCTCATTCTCTCTCTCTCTCTGTAGGATAATAATAGTGTTGGCTTTGTTTAAAGGCTAGCTCACATATATCCATGTAATTGCACCTGGCGTGGAAATCAAGTCTCACATGTCTCTTGCGAATGCAAACTGCAATGCCTCTTAATAGGCATAGCATGGGTCTCACCAACACTGGGACTGTAAAGACTAGAGATTTTCCATATTATGATTGTATTTCTTATTGACGGTAAGCATAGGGATAGAAGAAGACAAAAATTAACTTGAAATTAAATAGTAAAGAAAGATATGAGTACATATGGATTAACAGAAAAAAATGGCCTTAATAGAGAAAAAAATTAACATGATTCATGTAGCCGACCCCAGAAATGTTGGGGCAAGGCTTTGTTGAGTTGAGTAGATTGTACATCATATTGACCTCTCGAATGTTTTTATGGTCATATATCTTTAAGTTAAAATCTCGGTGATTAAATCATAATTGCAAATGTGAGCAATCAGCTTGGATGTGGACATTATGCACTTGCTTGTTATCCTATAAAGCTGAATGCAGTTGATTCCTCTTCTTCTGCAGTCTGCACCTGACATCTGTATCTAACTATAATTACCTTCACGTTTTTTAAATTTGATAATGAATGGTAGGACCAGAAAAGTTATAATAATGCTGCCTACCTATTGTCATTGTTGGGGTAAGTTTGTGTAAACCTTGGAGTTCAGAGTGTATACAGGTAGACAAAAGCTTAAACGACTTACCTAAATTGGATTGTCATTCCGTTGGTTTTAAATTTGAAGTTTAAACTTTCCACTAGAATTAAGCCTCTAAGATAGAATATTATCACAACTACTAAGACTATTCTAGACTTACTAAAGATGACTGTTCAAAGTCCCAAAGGGAAAATTTGACCCCGTATAAAGCAGCCTAAGTAGTTCATGTGAATCTTGGTTGATATTGATGCTCTGCAAATAGCTTGTGGAGCCACTCCACTTTTGCTGATAAAATTCTGGACTCAAGTGTTGCCATAGCTAACTTTTAGGATTGAGTAGGTATTTATGTTGCTCTTCATAAAGATTTCTATGCATATGAAGTCTCTTCAAAATATGCTTTNATGGCATCAGCAGATCACATGGATGAAATGCTTAGATCCAAGAATTGATACCCCTAAACTTTCATATTCTATGTTTAAGAATTAAAAGAAAAATTATGTTGGCAATCTCTGGCACTAATGCTGATCTTCTGGGAGACTGACAACATTGATAGGGGGAGAGAGATGCTGATGATCATTATGACAGGGACTAGGAGTTCTCATGGAAGGGGGGATGACTGTGGCACAACCATGGGAGACCTAGAATGTTTGGGAGAGCTGCATTAGGGGGAACGTTATCATTGTTTGCAAAAACGAAGGGTCATTCTGGTGTCTGAATTCTTAACAAAATGACAATTNGAGTTCGATTTCTTGTGTGATCATGGATCATAAGGTGCAGATTTATGTTTGTAAGGTCTGCACGTTGACTCTACATATACGATGTATGTCAAAGCCACCCCGTTCATTAGTGATTTAATGCACAACCTGAACAGCAGCTGTTTATGCTGCTTCTCAGTTGTTTGATCCTGTAGTTGCTGCAAAAAATTGTGCATATTAAGAAAGTAGCATCACAGAAATGCAGTGCTAACATCTTTCATTTTTCTTTTCCATTCGTGCTTAACTCCATGATTAAAGATGTGGAATCACAACTCCAACTGAATATCCTATTTTTTATTGTTATATACATTTGTATTGATTACAGTTAAAGAATTACAAAGCCATTCAATGTCATGGGCCGGTCATTCTATAAAATTCATGGGTCTCAAATCTGAACCTGGACGAAATGAAAGTACTGCTGCTCAGTCATGTGTAGTCTGACTTCCAAGTTTGATATTAGTCAAACAGGCCAAATCGAAAATGATTTGCGTTGGATGCATCTATTCCTCTAACAATAGTATTTATGTCATTCTTTTGCAGATTCAAAGGAATCTACAGCTGCGAATAGAAGAACAAGGGAGATGCCTCCAAATGATGTTCGAGAAGCAGTGCAAGTCTGGTGTTGACCTGTTCAAGGCCTCATCACCCCCCCTGGACAACCCCCGTGCTCAGTTAACGGATTCAGCCCAAAATTCCCCTACCAAAAATGAACCGGGGCCCTCACAGGAGGACCATCACGAAACAGGAAACGACCCAGTGAATACCATCACAGTATCAGAGGATGGTTGCCAGAAGTTGACTGGAAAGCAAAAGGTGCCTGGAACCAAACCTTCTGATGATGTAGAGGCAAATGTTGTTGGTGCAACTAACTCGCCACCCTCCAAGCGTGCCAAAGTGAATGAATAAGCCCAAAAATATAGCAAATCCTCTTAAAAACTGACAAGATTACATGGATAAATTGAATGTCTGAGTATAACAGGGAGAGTAGACAGGTGAGGAGCTCTGAAACTCTTACATCCTCTTCTTTTGAATTGAATTCTTATGGGCAGTGAGCTTGTGCTCTTCTTCAGTTTTAGTGATACTCAAATTCTCTCGAGTTTCGGAATTATCAGATTTAGAGTCACATCTGATCTCTGTATTGAGTGAGAATGAATGTCAAGGGATTTTTGTTGGAGAATGAAACATCCTTTTTTGCCCTTGTCTTCTGTGAGTATGCACTGCTTAGTTCTTAACAATTTTCTCACCCATGAGATTTAATACTATGGGGTATGTGGATAGGGGGGTTTTCTGGATCTCTATTTTTCAAATCGAGATATATTTCGCTTCATGGTGTTTATATTTGAATTTAAGGTAGCTGGGATTTGCTCCAGAAACGGAAGCATCCCATTTTAGGCATGTAACGATATTAATAGCGAAGAAAGATAAACACAGTACATGTGCGTAAAGATCAGAATGGAGTAAGATGGGTATAGGACAATTTCTCAATTTGTGCCTGTCATTCTTGTGTACGGGTTATGCTAATCTTTTATCTATCGTTCCAATTTCATTGGATGGCCCCGAAGCAACAAGTATAGGAGAATCACAATGCACAACAAAACTATGGACATTTTGCAGAGGCCAAAGGAGATTGTTTTACTAAGTTTCTCTATCTACAAGCTGAAGCGTGGCAAAGAAAGGTGGAGTTGACGAATGAGTATAAATTTATTTCCATCAAATTAAAACAATTTTACAACAGTACATACTTCACACAAATCCACAGTGAAATGAACAAACAGTAGCAACTCAATGAAATGAAAGCAGAAACAAAAACAAAACCAAAAAACCAGACAAAAAACTTCCAAAACCACCTCACAAGCTTCCCTAAGAGGAGCAGGAGTGCCCCCTTCCCGCCTCCCCACCTCCACCTCCTCCTCCTCCTCCTCCTCTCCCTCCCAAAAAAAAAAAAAAAATGAGGAGCAGGAGAGCTTGGGAGATTAAGCTTCAGCAGTACCCTTGATCAATGCTCTCTCCAATCTTGTTTCAAATGGGGTAGAGTGCCAATTCACTCTCTTATCCTGCATTCACATAACACCAAACGGATGAAATCAAGAAAAAGATTGAAGAATTCAAAGAAGGAGCAAAATTACAAGTAAGAAAACAATCCACAAAAATCTCACTTCACATATACCTCTCTGTATTTGCTGGTAGTGTTTGGTATGCCTTTATAGGAAGAGGCTGAACCAGAATCCTTAGTTTGGCCTGTGTGACTCCAATAGGTTCCAACAGTACCTATTAGTGGTATCTCATCAGGGCTTCGACTAGGTGACCTCCTTGGTGAGCAAGATGCTGAAAACTGTCTAATCTCCTCAACTGTCAGTGCACCTAAAATTGGTCTATCTTCTAAGCTCATTACTGAATTTGATCCTTGTTGTGACATACTCATCTCAGATGTAATGGTTTCGTGCCCCGTAAAGCTAGTCTTCTTGACGGGAGTTGTTTCTGAAGAAACCAACCAATTTGAAAGACTTGCATCAACTGCTACTTCTTGATTGAAATTGTTTTGTGGGTTTGGCTTGAAACCAAGGAATGGTTGCTTAAAACTCGGTTCTGAACTGAAAGAAACGTGGGGTGCTTCTTGTTCTGATGTAAAATTCTTGTTTTGTGGCTTCAAAGGTGGTGCATTTTTGGATTTTACAGCTTTCCACTGAGTAATATTCTCCACTGGATTCAGCACAGGATGAACATAAGCACTTCTATCTCTTGCATTTCGGTTACTTTTCAGTTCTTGATGTGTCATTTGACTCTCTACCTCCTCCATAATCTCCCTTGCTGAATTATCGGTCCTTGACTCCATCGATGCAGTTGGAATTGACTCGCACCACACTTCTTTCACTTCAATTCTATCATAATCATCCTCATCATAATCACCATAGCATTCTAGTTCCTCGTCATCTTCATCATCCAAACCAGTATCTCCATACTCATCAGCTTCATCATCGCTGTCTCTGAAGTTCTGATACCTATGGTTTGGAGGGTAAGATCCAACACTGGAAGTTACTGAATCATCTTCAGATAGGGAACTAGAATGGCTTGTTTTTGCCAAACTTTCCTCCTTGTCCTTCTCACTAACTGTGTCCCCCCTCTCTGGTAAAGAATCAACACTTTCACAGATTGAAACATGCTCATAGGTTGTGACAATTGAATCAAATGTAACTCTCTTTCTGGTACTCAAGCTCAAGTGCTCCTCAGAGTTATCTCTACACCCAAAATCCGTACAACTTCAGTTAAAAAAATAAACAGAAAATAGGGAAAACAGATGGAGTTTTTGGTTTTGAGAAACAAGAACTGAAGAAACAAAAGAGTAACATAAGAAGTAGGACGGGTGGGTTCCTCACCGCAGCTCCGAGACCGGTGTGACGGGTTTTTCTGTTATGCCCTGTTCTGAAGAGACGGTGATTTGCAAAGGCTTCTGACTTCCATGTCTCTGCAACACAATTCAGAGGCTAACTGGGTTCGTCCATTACAAATTTTCAGGACAAAAAGAAAGAAAGAAACATAAAGCAGAGATTCTGTTTGATTGTTGAAAGGAGTTTGTGAGTGAAAAATCAAAGAATCAATCTTTATAACCTTGGAATTCCTATAATTGGGACCTGATAAACAAAACCCCAACTCAAAAAACCTAAAAAAAAAAAAAAACTGTTTGACTGCTGAGAAAAGAAAAGAAAACATAATATTGAATGAATCTTTAATGTTTTATGTG
Organism: Ilex paraguariensis; assembly: GCA_963454935.2. Taxonomy (NCBI): domain Eukaryota; kingdom Viridiplantae; phylum Streptophyta; class Magnoliopsida; order Aquifoliales; family Aquifoliaceae; genus Ilex; species Ilex paraguariensis. Next base: position 217,503 of record CAUOFW020003813.1, read on the forward strand.
TTTCCAGAAGACCAACAAATCAACTGAACCAACCACAGGGAAAGAAACACTGAAAACAATATGGCAATTAAGCTTAAAGATTGGCTTACTTGGTCCCGAGGGATGACCTTATTCCTCTGTTTTCTGGGTTTCCGATCCTTAGAACCGCCAAAACACCCAAGAAAACAGCCCATCAGAGAGTAGAGACACAACGTCTCTGTTCTTGGTTTCGGACAGAGTTTCTTGTTGTTCCAGTGAATACGGTAGATTTTGGGGGATTAACGATTCTTCATGTTCGGAGAAAGAGGAGAGAGAAACGAGAGAGGAGCGTTGGATTCTGAAAGGAAAAGGTGGAGAGGAAGAACAAGAAGAAAAGGGAACAAACGGTCATGTTTTGGTAGGGGCTATATGATATGATCCAAAGGTTTTTGCTTGAATAACGAAAAGTGACCGTTAGAGTTGATTATTTTGAAAAACAATGTATTAGGATCGTTAAATCGTATCTGGACCGTTGATCCTCTAATAACTACGGATCTCACTCATTTTTTAAAGAGTAATGCTACATGAATTTAAAAATTAGATTTGATAATTATAATCATTGATTTTATTGTGGGCTCTAACATTTATTAAAATCCACGACCTACTTAATGGTTGAAATTATTAAATATAATTATTAAGTCTAAATTTGTGTCGCAACTTAATTTATTTAATTCATAATATAAACTAGTACAATAATTAAAAAATATTATTTATTGATAATGTCGATGCATTGATAATCAATTACTATGTGATTATTACCATTTGTTTTCAATTTTCTTTCAAATTTATTGTGTTTAATAACTTAGTTTTAATAGTGTTCAAGTGAAAATTATTATTTAAACTAATAATTTTTAATATAAAAGTATATTTTAAAAAAAAGTTTTTATTAAAATGTCTTAAAATTTTTTCGAAAATGCTTGGTTAATTTTTCACAATCAATTATCATGTTAACCTAGGTTTAAGAATTCCAACTATAAACTACCCTACAATTCTTTCAACTCTTCGAACCCCCCCCCCCCCCCCCCCCAGCAAGGCCAGGGTTTCCCTTGGATGCCCCATCCACGTTCATTTTCAGCATACCCACAGAAGGGCACCCCCAACAGACCCANAACTTTTGTCTATTGTCCAATCTTTCAATTTGATTCATCGATCCTAGGAAACCCAACTGATTTCATTTTGATCGTGTTTTTTAATTTCTTTTAATGTATTATTATTTGGCCATTAAACTTGGACGAATGATATTTTTATACCTTAAAAAAATTCAAATATTTTTCTTTTGTATGAATTAAAATAGTAAATTCTTCATTTGTTACCATTTAAATTTAAATGGTAATTAATTTTTTCTTATACCAATCAACATGCCTTGGAAGAATGTTACCCCTCTCATTGTTTGCAGCATGTTGCCTTCATTTACACACATTATTGCACCACCACACCGCTGTTTGCAGCATGATCCCCTTCTTTCCTTGTTTGTACACATCACTACACCATCATTTTAATATTTAATTTTATTAAATTACTATTACCATTCAAAAAGTTAGCATTTAATTCATCAAATTAATATTCAATTTAATTAAACTAATACTAAATTAATATTTAATTTTATAAAAATTAATACCAAATTAAAAATCAATTTTATCAAAACATATTAAACTATATCAAATTACTGCTAAATTAGTATTCAATATAATTACATTAACTACCAATATTATTAATTTAACATTCAAATTTATTAAATCAACATTAAATTCCATCAAATTAATACCAAATTAAGTGAAATTGATCTTAAATTTTATAAAATTATTATTTTATTTCAACAAATTTACATTCAATCTCGATTTGTTCAATTTTATGAGTTGAACATTTAATTTTACAAAATTAATATCATTTCTTCAATTTAACATTAAATTAAATTTCAATTATATCAAATTAATATTCAATTTTATGAATTTAATATTATTTTTTTAATTAATATTTAATCTTGTCAACTTAACATTATTTTTTAATTCAATTAAAATTTAATTTAATTAAATTAGTAACAAAGGGACGTTGGTATATATGTATTATGTATACGTATAAGGACTGGTGTAAAATAGTGTAAAGCTTGGGGGTAAAGTGGTAAAACAAGCTTTTTCATTAGGTCCGTTGCTAGACAAACTTTGAAAAGTGGTATCAATGGAATTTTAGAATTCAGAAGGGATGTTGCTGAAGTTAGGCCGTGGATGAAATTCATCCTGCTGCTATTCAATCCCTTGAAAAAACGACGCCGTCTCAGTATAATTGTAAGATATTTTCTTGGCACAAACCCTAGGGCCCAGGCTCTCTGTCTCTTCAATCCCATTTCCTCTTTCTTTTTCAGACAGAGGTATATACGCATATGTAAACACTCGGAAACTAGTAATTAGAGAGAGAGAGAGAGAGAGAGTGATGGACTCGGACGAGGGAAAGCTATTCATAGGAGGGATAGCTTGGGACACCAATGAGGATAGATTGAGGGACCACTTTGGCCAGTACGGAGAGGTCACCCAGACCGTTATCATGCGAGACAAGATTACCGGCAGACCTAGAGGTTTTGGCTTCGTCGTCTTCGCTGATCCGTCCGTTCTCGACACTGTCCTTCAGGACCAGCACAACATTGATGGTCGACAGGTGATAGTCAGATCAGACACCTTCGCTCTCTCATTTTTGCGTTTGGTTTTTATGCTTTATACATGAATTGCATTTTGTAAATCCTAGATTTCCTTTCTTGAACGCGGAATATGATCCAATGACTTTGAAGGAATCGAACGAGGAGCCCTATGGGGTGAAAATTTCATTTACGGTTCTGTAGAGTGGCAGTAAGGGGGACTTATCTGTCGACTTTTCCACTATCACCCCAAAAAATTAAACTCTACCTTACTGAAAGTTGCCGCAGTACGATTAACTTCTGGATTTGAAATCACTGCCTCCATACATGGTATTGGGCATTATTCGCAAGAACATTCTGTAGTTCCTTATTCCTTAAAGTGTTTTCTACTCCTCTTCATTTTTTTAATTGATTAATTATGATTCTTGGTTGTTTTTATTTGACTGGTTGTTTTGTTTATTATAGTTTGGTTATTTTTCTTGACGCTTATTCATTGACCTAGTCATGTTAAAGGAAACCAAAATATTGGAGATTAGATTTTGCAATGCTTTGGGCATAGTCTGTATTATATTCTTGTTCTAATTTTTGGGCGGGAGCTGAATTAGTTTTACTCTGATGACAGTATGAAACAATTTTGATGATCCAAATTTTGTCTCCTTTCGCTTGCTTGTGTGGGTTAACTATACAAATTTAGGATGAGATTTTTGATTGTATGGTATTGTTATCTGCATTGGATTTACTACACACATTTAGGATGAGATTTTTAATTGTTTGTTTATGTTATTGTTATCTGTTTGTGATATAGTGCAATGACTTGATGAAATTTTAAAGAAGACTTAATACAAAATTGAAATTTTGGAAAGAAGTCTTTAAATCAAAAGGGTGTAAGATAATAGAAATAAAATCGAATGTACGTTCAGTAATTTTAATGGGAATAAAAATTGAAATAGTGAGGTAGTAAAGATTGAAGGCGAAGAGATATAAAAAATAGAACACTTTTGATATTTTTGGTCAATTATCTCAAAGAAGGGCGAGATTGGAGACGATGTTGCTCGTAGAATTTTAATAGGATTAATTAAGTGTAGAAATGCATTTGTGCATTGTGTTTTCAACATGTACCCCTTAACCGAAAAGGTAAGATCTACAAGACTACCATTATGCGCATAATGCTTTATGATATATAATGTAGTGCAAGTAAGAAATATGTTTGAAAATTCAATGTGGCTGAAGTGCGGATGCTAGGATGGATGTTTGGTAAATGATTCATGAAATAAAATATACATACTTTAATTTCAGTGGAAATAACAATTAAAATAGTGAGGTGGTAAAAGATTGAAGGCCAACAGACATAAAAAATAGAACATTTAAATTGGGTCAATTATCTAACAAGGAGGGTGAGAATAGAGACGATATTGCTCATAGAATTAAAGCATAATTGATTAACTGTAGAGGTGCATTTTTTGTATTGTGTGGTCGATATGTAGACCTTAAACTAAAAGCTATGTTCTACAAGACTACCATCATACCAACAATGCTTTATGATATACATTGTTGTGCAACTAAGAAATATGTTTGAAAATGTAATGTTGTTGAAAGTTAAGATGGATGTTTGATAAAATTGGACAAAATAGAATTAAAAATTAATAAATTCAATAAATCGTAGAAATAACACTAATAAGTAGTGAGCAGGAATCGACTAACAAGATTTGGATCCTTTTATAGAAGATCTAGTATTGTACCGGTTGATGAGTGATGTGTTGATATATATTAATGGTAATGTGAGAGGTAGAGTTGCATCGAAATTAAGTTTTGAATGAGGTACTAAAAATTAATATGATAGCATGCTTTTAGCCGTTATCGTGGTCATGGATAGAGAATAATGGAGGAATATGATTTAGGAAGCCAACCCTAAATAGTTTGGTTAAGGTTTTGTTGAGTTTCACTTTCTTATTAACCAATTTGGGGTATAAATTTTGTTTCCATGAAATGACCTTTTTTTTTTTTTCCACTTATCTTTTCCTAGTGTTGTTTTTTTCTTGTGGGTTTCTTTGGGTATTTTTTTTTTTGGGTGGGGTGGAGGAGGAAGTGGTTCATCAAGGAGCAAGTGAATTCAGGACTTCTCTTTGATGGTCTTCATCAGATGGTTTTCTAATATGTTAGGTAATGCAGAAAATCTGAGGTACTTCTATTTGATCACATGTTATTGCAGTTCTGGATGAGCATTTTGCTATTACTTATACTTTTCATCCCTATATACAACAGATTGTAGTAGTTGGACCTGGGTTATTGAGTTTGCTCAGGCTTAATTATTAAAACACTCCTAGTCAGATTCAAATCGTTGATTAATTTAATCAACTATAATGGCAAAATAAAAGTAGTTCAACTTTCAAAACCAACATGAACTAGAATAGTGGTCTGAAAAATTTGAAGAAAATAACTAGGAATAGGAGGAGTACCATTCAACCATAAAGGTTCCCATCATTTCCTAAATTTTATGTACCAAACCAAGACTCAGCCAGTGGTGCATATGTCCTCTTGTACGGTAAGAAGCACATTGTTGGTAATCATAAAGCTTAATATTAAAGTAACATATTATATGGGTAATATATAAGGCTTGGGTTTGCTAGGGCTTATTTTTTTAGTTTTGAAAATTGACTCGGGCTCAACCGAAGTTTGGGTTGGATTCTATTTTCCCAACCCAGGCTCAACTTAATCTTAAAAGGGGCAGCCCAAGCTCTACAAGTGTTTGGATGGGGTTCAGATTGGCTTGTTGAAGTTGAACATCTATGGAAAATTGGCATTCTTCATTGGTTGGTCAGGGGTTTCCTGTTACATTGAATTAGAGCTTATGTTTTTTGGTTTGTAGTTTAGGGCTTAAAAAAAATTTCTGGACTTACTCTGCTTTGTGGATGTCAAATGTGCTCGGCGAGTATTTATTTAATTTATTCTCAAGTGTTTTCGTCTGTAACATTATCATGTTTTAGAGGAATAATTAAATCGGCATGATGATGTTTTAAATTTGGTTGTGAATGTGTTTTGTGCTTTTGAGTTGTCTTTATCACTGGAAGATGTGATTTCTTCTGGGACATCATCATGATGTGATAATATTTCTGAAGTTGTCTGCCATGTTTTTCTTTGTGCTCTGTAGCCTGAGCCCCTATTTTTTACAATTATGAGACAATGTGAGGGGAAATAAATTATGAGTGTATTTAGATGATGCTTTTAGAATTCTAATTCTTAGTAAATTTTTTGTATTTAGATGATGCTGTAAGGTGTTTTGGGGACATCTTTGAGGCTGACCAGTTACATTAGACATTTTAGAAGCAATTAATCATGTTAAAATCAATGTGTACGATTGTGGAAATGATCTGCCAGTCATTTATTGGGGCTCCTTAGCTGCTGCTTACGGAGTTCTGATGCTTGTGTGTCGATGTGTTTGTGAGAGCTTGCCTGTATGCGTTTGCTTCCTTCTTTATTTTGAAACTCCAGTTTGGCTACTCAGGTAGAGGCTAAGAAGGCTCTGTCGAGAGAACAGCACAACTCCAGATTTGGAAATACAAATGCTGGCAGGAACTCTGGAGGGACAGGAAATTACAAAACCAAAAAGATATTTGTTGGGGGGCTACCTGCCACCCTGACAGAAGATGAATTCCGTCAGTATTTTGAAAATTATGGCCATGTAACTGATGTAGTGATAATGATCGACCAAAATACTAATAGACCTCGCGGTTTTGGTTTCATTACATTTGACACCGAAGATGCTGTTGATAGAGCTACCTTTAAGACCTTCCATGAGCTGGGTAATAAATTAGTTGAGGTGAAAAGAGCCCTTCCTAAAGATGCAAGCCCTGGTGCCGGAGGCCGGGGTGGTGGCTACCAGGGTTATGGTTCTTCTGGTGGCAATGCTAGCTCATTTGATAGTCGAATGGATGGTAATAGATATTTACAGCCACAAACTACTGGTGGTGGCTATCCACCATATACCAACTATGGAGCACCAAGTTATGGTTATGGAGCTGCAACTGGCAGTGCTGGTTATGGTAGTTATGGCAGTTATGGTGTCAGCGGTTATGCAAGTGCCAATGCTGGCTTCAGTGGTCCTCCTGGAGCATATGGAAGCCCTAGCGCTGGAAATACGGGTTATGTGAGTGGCCCTGCTGGTGCCTTAAAGAACTCTTGGAACAGCATGACTCCTGGGTATGGTGCATCAGGCTATGGAGCAAATGCAGGCTATGGGGCTTCCATTCCTTGGAGTGCTCCAGGTAGTGGTGGTGCTGGCTCTTATATTAATTCAGGTGGATATCCATCTGTTGGTGGGCGAGATGGGAGTGTCCAAAATAGCAATGCTGCTGGGGGTGCTAGTGGGACAGAACAACAAGGAACAAGCGGGGGCTACTTGGGGAATGCATATGGAAGCAGTAATGTGTCTCCAGGGTATTCGAATGCTGTCTGGAGGTCAGAGTGATAAATGGAGACAGGCCCAACAGTAGATGGCACCTAATTTCCTTCACTGGAATCTTTCTTTGCTTCTTTCTTCGCTTGGAGACTTCTGCAAGATGGCTACACATCCTGAGACTGGTTGGATTGCTTCAATCTCAATAGTAGTCCTCAGTAGCTATTTTGCTAGCATTTGATGTCTAGTACTTATGAGTAGTAGTGTTACTCCGTATTTTAGTTTGTCCTTGCTTTTCAAGTATGAGTGTTTAACTTCAGGTTGCTTATTGTTGTATCTGCTAGTTGATTTTGGAGGTTTTAGCCCCTTCTTAAATGTTTGTGTCTTATCTGTTTATGCTAGATATGCTTCTTAATGGTTGTGATTGTGTGTGATTATTACTGTATTATATTGGCATTGCATCAGCAATTCATCGTATTCTCATGAGTAGGTAAAAATTTATTGTTAGTGGCGCTTTGGTGCCATAGAGATTGAAGAGTAGAGATATTGGCATGTAGTAAAGCTTCTTGGTAGATCTGTAGGCCACCTGCCACTTGAGCTGATCACCTCGTAGTGGGTAGTGGAAATCCTAGTCGTAGTTGACACGTATCTCTAAGAGGCATAATCATTTCCCTCCTGTATTTGCCCTTTGTACAGGAGAGAGATACTGCTTTCTAAATTGGGGGACCTATGGAACTCAGTAAGATATATTTGAATGGGAGTTGTGGCTTGGCAGGAGTTTAAAAGTGGACTCATGTTTTGAGGCATTGGTCACCTTCCTTCATGCAGATATGGAGGGTGCTGGAGTTTTCCAAGTTCAAACGGGCTATGGTATGTTTTATTTGAGGTTGGAGGATGAATATTTGTCTTTTTCCTTTTTGATTTCCCTTTTAAGCCTGGTAGCTAATTTTCTATTGTCTGGATGACTTTTTGGGATCAAGATATGATAAAATATAACTCTAGTGAGAACTTTTGCTGTTTTCAGAAACAGGGGTTAGTAGGTTTTGTCATTTTGGGTCTTCTCTCAGTAGAACTAAATTTAGCTTATTCATGTGATAATATTATTTTTGCCTCAAAAGCTGAACACTAGAAGTTCATATATTTCGTTCTCCTAACATCTGCTTAATGTTACATTCATTGTAGCAGATTGATTCCTAGAATCCTTTGTATCAATATCAAGTGCTTGTCCAAGCAAGAGGGGCATATCTCGGCATCTATCCTACCTTTTTTGGCTTTTTCACCAAAAAGACTTGATACTACGGTGGTTGTCTTGTGTATTGTTTGACATTCTGCATACTTTTCTGTACATGTATGACTACAACTGCCAATCTTTATAATTTAATACTTTACTCGACTCCATGATCTTGGAATGCTTCATTCCTTCCTTACCCCCCCTCTCTCTTTCTCTCTCTCACTCTTGGTTGTGGGCAGGGTGGTGTGTAATTTATGTACTTATAATGTAGCACATCAATTTTAAGGCTAACTATATCATTTTAAGCCACCATGTTTATGAATTAGTTTGTGTTTGATATTATAAGCTTGGTAACTGTTGGACTCTTTTGTGTGGTAATCGTTGGATTTTTACGAACTATAGCCTTAACAATACTGCTGTGAACTGTGATTTGACCCAGCAGCATGAGTTGTCTTTTCTTATATAGCAGAAGTCTCGTGCATCGGATCGCCTTTATTTAGTTCAACAGCTTTATGATTTAGTTGCATTGAGCTGGTCTCGTGTGGTAAATAACATTACTTCTGGGTTTATATGAAGAGAAGAAGACAGATAGAAAGAAAGAGTTATGTGATTAGAATGTCTAGGAATGGTGTGGCATTTTTTTGGCTGGATGTTTGTCTGCGTTTGATTATGATCAAATGTTTTCGATTTTTTCTATTACCTATAATACATTGGATCTGTTATTGATGCATCTGTGCACAACTTGAAAAACTTTAGGTGTAGGCTACGGGGTGCGCAAAGTTTTGGTGTTGACAATTAGTCCCACCACCTTGTGCCACTGGAACTGCTATGTATTCTGAAGTGTTGTATTGGTTGTCTTCTGTTCAAGATATGAAAACTTTGTGCTTGAAAAGTGAAACTGTTCACCTAATAGCTCGAATACACACAAACCAGAAAATAGTGATTTGATCTTTCGATCACTGATTTTTGGAAAACAATTTTTGGGGACTTCTGCATTGCACACAGAAAATTGGATTGCCTGAATTGTGAGTAGGGATGGTAGTGAATCGGAAAAAAATTAGTATTGTCTAAATTCGTCCCATTTGGACCGTGGGGTAGATTATGTGTATTAGACTGTGGAAATATACAAGGATACTTGTATAAATTCGTGCAGAGATAAAAGTGGAGAGGGATTGAAATTCATTCCTGTCCCACTAACAAATAAAATAATTTAGTAAAATATATATTTGTTATACATATTATTTTGTGAGTTTTTATGTTTGATTCATTTATTATATAATGAGTTTTTATAAATTTATTTGTGAGGTTTTATTATTTTTTTTTAAAAAAAAAATCTTAAAATCATAGAAATTAATTATTATAGGCGGAGACGGTGGCGGGACGGGGATCAAAATTTAACTGCGAGATGGGGACGAGGCTTAAAAATTTTTTTGTTAACGGGAGTGGACGAATATTTTTGAAAGGACGAATATTTTTGAAAGCAAATATGGGGGTGAAGACTATTTTTCCTTGCCTCTGCCCTACTCCACTATTATCCCTAATCACGAGTCATATATATTATATTACGATCACCTTTATTTTGAATTGTATGAATTATTTTGAAATTAAATAGCCAACACTACACAAATTAAAATGGCACGACCACATTATTGCATGTCTAGGTTGATATTTTCTTTCGGCTTACAGTATTATCGACAGTATCGTACTAAAAATTATAATTTTTTAAAAATAGATTATAATTTTTTTGAGATATAAGTTATAATTTTAATAAAAAGATTGGAATTGATATCAAATTTTTATGATAGATCATGGGTATTTGTAATCAATCATGGTCTTCCCTTGAATAATTATAACTTTTTTTTTCAATGTTATAACTTCATCCATAAAAAATAATAACCAAAGATATGATATGGAATATTTTTTTTAGGTACCGTAGAATTACCCTTTTCTTTCTCTTGGCTACCCTACTTTGTCTATGAGAGTCAACATGCCGGCATGATCTTGATATGCTTACGTTTCTTTTATTTTGTGTTGGATCTTCGTAAAAGGATATTCATATCGTCAAAATAAAGTGGGATCGATTTCGAAATGATAATGATTATGCTGTAAGTTTGGTTAAATAAGAAAAGACAGAGTCGAAGGATTGAGTTTGGTTTTGATTAGATTATGGTACTTTTAAGTATTTTGTAATTGTTTGGAATTATCCATTGGAAACTGCTGTGTGAGACTCGTATGTGTCTTTTCTTGTTAGGATTGTGTTCATATTTATAATTATTTATTATTAGAATTGATCTAGTCTTTCTCTTGTAATAGAATTTTATATTTGAAAAGTTGCTGGTTCGATTGAGACTATACTTAGTTTAATAGCTCAATTGAAATCAATAGTGTATCTTAAGTGACGAATGATATAATATCCGATCCGATGCGTAATGGTATTTTATCAAAAATTGAACAAATAATTTTTCTTTCCTTTTTTTTAAGATAATATAAAAATAATTAATATACATATAAATATATATGTTATTTTAATGAAATTGGATTAATATATATCCATATCTATATTTAATTTAAGATATTTAAATATATTCGGATCGAATTTGAATAAATAAATATAAATATTGATCTATGTCCGATTAAATGGATTTAGATTCGAATCAGATTCAAACTAAAATCTGATCAATTAACGGCCTAGTTGTACCTTTTCTAATTTCTGTTATTATAGTTTTTGTAAAACAACATTGTACGTGTACTAAGGTGGTGTTTGATAAAATTAAAAGTTGAACATTGAAAATTAAATACTGAATTTTTTAATTCGCAAACTGTTTAGTATCAACTGAAATTTATATATTGAATTTAATCAAATTATTTGACAAATATAAGAACCTGAAGTTTAAAAATTATTATTATTATAATTTTGTCATTTTTTAACTATCTTTCTACAACTGCCTTATTCTTATCACCACCATCACAATGGTGGTGGTAGTGGTAGCTACGACGATGGTGATAATGGCGACAACACAATGTAGTGGTGGAGGTGACATAATGGTAATGATGGTAGTGGTAGTGGTGGTGATGATGGCGGAGGTGGTGGCAACAGTGATAATGACGAAAACATAATAGTAGTGGTAGTGGGGGCACAATGGTGGTGGTGGCAACAACACTATGGTGGTGGTGGCAGTGACACAATTGTGGTAGTGGTGGCGACATAATGGTGGTGGTGGCGATGACAATGATAGTAGTGACACAATGGTGGTGGCGATGGCGGTGACACAATTATGGTGGTTATGGTAGTGACATAATGGTTGTGGTGGTGATGGTGACGGTGATGGTAGTAGTAGCGATGGCACAATAATGGTGGTAGTGGTGGTGGTGACAGCGACATGGTGGTGGTGGTGATGATGGTGGTGGCACAATAGTAGTGGTGGCGATAGCGATGGTGATAGAGATGATGATGGTGGCGGCAACACTATGATAGTGGTGGCGGTGACACAATGATAGTGGAGGTGGTGACGATAATGGTGATGGTAATGGTGACAATGATAATGGTAGTAGTGGTGACAATGATGGTAACGACAATGGTGATGGTAATGATAATGGTGGCGATGAATAATAATGGTGGTGGCGGTGTATAACGGTAGTGGTGACGACAACGATGATGGTGCTGACGGTGGCACAACAGTGTTGGTGGTAATAGTAGCGGCGACGGCGGTGGTGGTGATGAGACAATAGTAGTGAAAGTATATTTGTAATTATGAGAAATTGAAAAAATCCTTCATAACTAATATTTTCAGCATTAAGTGATAAGTATGTGATTTGTTATTTAAAATTTTAGCTTATTTTTAAAAAGTGTTTAAAATATTAAGTAATATGAGTATTATGTTATTGAAGAGGTTTAATTTATTAAGTACTTAAAGTATTCAGTTTTAAGTCTTAAATGATGTTATCAAACACTACTGATTCATGGTGGAAGAAAAGGTGAACAAGTCTTGCAGTTCGGAAACAAAACAAAATGAAAATGGTTCAGCATGTGATACATATATATAGACGGATTATCAAGTATATCTCGCCCTCTTCCATAAAAGATAAATTTTAGATATTTGTAATCGCCCGTAAATCACATGCATCATCAGCTAAATATTAGAGTAACTAACGAGAGTCGATCCCAAAACATTCTAATTTTTGGACACATTTTATTTATTCGTAAATCACGTTTGTATGTGAAACTCAAGAGTCACGAGTTAAACTCAAGACATTCGAGTTTAAGATACACCGCACGATTAACTTAGTTTGTCACGCTATTACAAACCAAACCAAACCAAACCATGGCACACTCCAACATTAATCTAAGACCAAACCAACTTTAGTTTTTGTTTATTAATGGTGATTTGGCACCATGATCAATCACAAGAATTATTTTCTGAACACTTTGCCGTGTGTCATTTACACTGTTCTTCAATTTGGTCGATGATGTAGAGAGAAACCTTTGAGAAAATTATAACAGAAAAAAGACAAGGCCCTTGGAATACCAGTTCTTCACCTACCCAAAGTAAGTTTATAAAAAGGCATGGAGTGTTGCTGACATGGTGTACAACTAGAGCTTTAGTCTTTCTCTCTCTCTCTCTCTTGCTCTCTGAAATGATGGAGAAGGTAGAAGAAGAGAAAGGGTATGTGCATGGAAGAGAAGATTACACACAGGATGGGACTGTGGATCTTAAGGGTAGACCTGTTTTAAGATCCAAAACTGGTAGATGGAGAGCTTGTTCCTTCATGCTAGGTAAGTAATTAATTAACCTAGCAGTTTTTTTAACAAGCGTCAGCCCACCACTCTTCTTCTCACATAAAACTCAGGCTCTCTCCTTAATGAACCTCAATTTCATGGCCAATATTCTGTTAATTAAACTTGTTGATTGACTGAAAATCACCACCTTTTCATTGATTGAGTATATCTTACCTAGTTTCTTCCTCGATACAGAGTAGTTTTTGGTCTAATAGTAAAAGTTATTTTGTTTTGACATGGTTACAAGCTCTCCATATGTGGGGTATAATCCATGGGAGATTCAAATTTTAGATTGCCATTTTTTCAATTTTCTTTGTCAAAACCCCGTTCAAATAAAGAAAAACTTTAAAGATTGCTTCAAAATAAGATTATTACTTTGACTTTTTCTTCGATCAGAACCGAAAGAAGGTGAGAGGAAAAGGGGATCCATATGTTCAATAAAGAAGCCCCGCTCCCTAAGGGGCTCCTCTTTGATAAGAAAAAAAACGAAATAATCTCAATTTTACTACAAATCCTGTCTAAAACTAAATCAGACTAATTCTTCACTTCTGTTGATAGATGTGTTATGAATTTGAATTACGAAAATATTCTATTTGTTCATAGTCTTTTTCTTTGCAAACTCAGTCAGACCAGACCATCTTCGGTTGATTCTTCATTTCTGTATACTTTTGTTCATATCCTAACATGTTCTTCTTCTACTTGTAATTAACACCCCATGCATGGGGGATATGATATTTTGAAAGGGTATGAAGTGTTTGAGAGGATGGCATATTATGGAATTGCATCAAATCTGGTGTTGTATCTGACAAGGAAGCTCCATGAAGGCACTGTAAAATCTTCAAACAATGTCACCAACTGGATTGGTACTGTGTGGATGACACCCTTGTTAGGTGCATATATTGCAGACACCCATCTCGGCCGCTACTGGACTTTCATGATTGCATCTGCCATTTACCTAGCGGTAAACATATACTACTACTCTCATTTCTTTTCAACCATTACATGCTATGAATTATCTCCCTCCACTGCATGAACGTGTGGTTGTATTTATCTCCATGCTGGAATCATGTATCATGTATACTCAAAACAGAATCAGATCCCTTTCGATTCTTTTTTCTTGATGGATCAGTAATTATTAAAGAGTGAGTAGTTCACTTATATACCGTGGAACTAGATCGGATGTACATTGGATTGGTTTATATCCGAATCCGATTAAATTTTTGCTGATCCAATCCGATCTGAGTATCCAATGAATTTGAAAAATTCAATCCATATTTGAATCCGTTAATTTTTTGATACTCGATATGAAAATTTGAACCGATCCGATTATCCAAAAGAACACATTTACACTAAAAATTTGACAATAAGAATTTTGATAATGAAAGAAGAAAAAAATGAAAAATTAAAGTAAAAATAAGAGGGAAAATCAAACAAGAGAGGTGGGGGAGGGGGAAGTAGGTCTTATATTGTGATATTCACTATATTTTTACTTATTTTCTAGTATAGGTATAATATATGTGTGATATTTATTTACATAATATATTTTTTTATTCGGATCAAAATAATAATGAATCAGATTATTATAAATTAATATCTGAATCCGTTTAGTGAATTACAGCCATTTTAATGACAAATGAGTGGCGGGTTAAAAAGATTGTTGTGTTAACCTGATCCAATTCGATTTATTTATTAAATGAGTCATCTCTTGTAATTCACTTAAAAAATGAATCATTTTCGGTTTAAAATTTACATTCATTTATTTAAACAAGTCGTATACAAGTTTACTATTTTTTTATATAAAATTGATTAGACTCGATTCGTAATCATTTTATCCGACACGATGGACATTTTTACGTATAAATAAGCCTCTTCGTCAGGTCGGGGTAGGGCAGGCCAGGCCAGGTCCACCATGAGTAAAGAGTCAATGGCCGACCATGGTACTAGTCTGCGTCGATGTTCATCTGGCCAGTATTAATGGACCAGTTTTTTAAAATTTAACTTAGTGCAGTTTTTTAAAATCCCTTGAAAATTTCTGAGCCAATGAGTTGTATAAAGAGCAACCCAGTGAACCGCCTTCATGGGCTTTTGTCGGGATAGCCTAACAATCGTGAGGGGGCCAAACTCACTGTTATATCGTGGGCCATCATTTGGCAAGTCAGCCCGGTCCATATAAAAGTCCAATAAAGGAGTCCAAAACCCTCATCCAGGTACAGATCTACAATGTGGGCAAACTACTCCCACTAAACTTTTTTAAAAAATTAAGATCTAGCTAAAATTTTGAAAATTTCAAAAATATCAGAATTTTGCCGCCATTGAAATTTTCATAAAGCATAGGATTAGTGAGTGTAATTTTCAAACATCAAAACATAACTTTGGTAGTCTTATTTTCCACACCCTTCGTCTTCGTCCAACTTCGACTCTCATTTCTTATCCTTTCTTCACCAGCTTCTCTTCTTTTCTTCCTTTACTATATTCATCAACAAATTGACATACTTGATTGTTAGCTCCCATCAAGTTCTCATTCCTCTTTTCAAATCTCAACAATGTTGGTCACAAGGTATTGTTTAGTCAAGCACCCACCATCTCAATCTTCCTAAAATAATATGTTACAAATCTACTCTATTATTGATTATTTGAGTGATTATTCTGATTCAAAATTATGCAAATCAACCTATGAAATCCATAATGAGAGCCCTACAAGATTTTATGGGAGCTGTCTAGAAGTATACCAATAACCCATTAAAGAATTCTAAAGATTTTCAGAGATTTTTTATATGTTGGAACGTGAGATTCATGACAAAATATAGTGATTTTTTTGTCAAACCATCGTTATCTATTAAGTGTTTGTTAAAATGCCACAGGTAAAAACTATTACAGAAACAATGATTGTGCATGAGCCATAAAAAAATTATGGACCACCCAAGATCAAAAGGGATGTAATTTTTAAATATTTTATTGAAACTACTGGAAATTAAAAAGAAATGGTTGGTCAATGTGTTGTTTTTTTTGGTAAGTACTAGTACTACTTTTTAAGCTAGCTTCATGATCCGCTATTAACTTAAGTCTGTGTAGTAGACTCATTGTAGCATTGCAATTCACATCAATGAAAATTGTTTGTTAACAAGTCAAGGATAAAGTATCGAATGATTAAAATTAGAGTATAATTAGAGCACTTAATAAGTTGTAAGTTTCTTCTACTACATAACCATCCTGGTTCCGCCCCCGCCCTCATCCAACCATTTCTTTCACACAGGGAATGTGCTTATTGACACTAGCAGTTTCATTGCCGGCCCTACGACCTCCATCTTGTGGGCACGACGTGAAAGAGGAAGATTGTGATAAACAGGCATCCTCATTGCAAGTTGGTGTTTTCTTCTGTGCTCTATACATCATTGCTCTAGGTACAGGTGGAACCAAGCCCAACATCTCAACCATGGGTGCAGACCAATTCGACGATTTTGAGCCCAAGGAAAAGGCCCATAAACTCTCATTCTTCAACTGGTGGATGTTCAGCATCTTCCTTGGCACCCTCTTCTCTAACACCTTCTTAATTTACATACAAGATAATGTGGGCTGGACCGTAGGTTATGCCCTTCCAGCAGTTGGGCTTGGAGTGTCAATAGCAATGTTCATAGTCGGCTCACGCTACTACAGACACAAGCCCATGACGGAAAGCCCATTGACTCGGATGGCCAAGGTTCTTGTGGCCGCAGTTAGGAAATGGAATGTGGTTGTGCCCAATGACCCGAAAGAGCTTCATGAGCTGAGCTTGGATGAGTACTCCACCACTGGCAAGCTCCGAATCGACCACACACCCTCATTAAGGTTTGTCTCTCTAGCTTCATGAGCAATGGAATTGTATCTACATCCCCCTAATTATTTTCACTATGCCCCGGCAAAATGGCCCGAAGCCCGCCCATCCACTTGACGACACGTGGACAACTGATAAGACTATAAATTATTGGATTTTTTTTTTAGTCGGTACATTTTCTACCATTTATTTGACTTTAAGTGTAAATTTAAATTTTTTTTAACAAAAATGACACTTTAGAGCAGAATGACTGAATTACCTATAACATCATCACAGTTATTATTGAAAAATCAAATAAAGAAACCGATTAATTTGAAAATTAAAAATCTTAAATTGTAGAATTCTCAATTAATTTAAAAACTAAAACTCTTAAATTTTAAAATTCTCTCTCTCTCTCTCTCTCTCTCTCTCTCTCTATATATATATATATATATATATATATATAAAATATCAGCTAGCAAATTAAATGTTATCCCCTATATATTTTTTCTCCCAAAAAATATCACATCACCTAATTATATCACATGTTTAATTATTTAATATTTAATTAATTTATACTTTAACACAATTTTTATTTCATATATTATTCATGCACAATAATATACACATGTTAAAAAATTATATCGAGTTATGTATTTTAAAAAAAAATTGACTTTATTTTTAATAAAATAATAGGTAATTTTAAATGATGAGCAAAGAAATTAATTTTAAATTTAATATAGTGGAATCAATTTTTTGAACGCTAGAATTTTATATTTCATAGTGTGGGTTATGACTAATATATATATACAACTCGTCAGCCTGATGAGATTAAAAACAAAATATTGAAGCCCAAAAATAAATAAATAAATTTTTTAATGGATTTTTTGTGGTTGGTCCAATGACACTCCTTAAAGGCCCATTAAAGCTAGCCATGGGCAGTAAAATATTAGGACGGCGTGTGCCCTTGACCAGGCCATTGAGAAAATATTTGTGGTATGAACGACGAATAATAAAATACCAAATGAGTAAGATAGTTATTGGATTGATTATTATTTTTTATAGAATTTATTTATTTATTTATTTTAATATAATTGGTCAGTGATATAACTTGTCCTCGCGTGGCCCACTACTGAACCTTAATTTTGACCCATTCACATTTCTAAAAAGCTAACCATTGCATTGCCCACAGGCTCCTAGACAAAGCAGCTGTAGATAGCAGCGGGCCAAGGTCAGAATGGACGCTATGTCCAGTGACCCAAGTTGAAGAAACCAAGCAGATGATAAAAATGATACCAATCTTGATAGCAACCTTCATACCTAGCACCATGGTAGCACAGGTTAACACCCTCTTCATCAAGCAAGGCACCACATTGCACCGAAGCATCGGCCCGCACTTCGAGATTCCTCCGGCCTGTCTCCAAGCATTTGTGACAATCTTCATGCTCACCAGCATTGTCATCTACGATAGGTTCTTCGTTCCGTTCATTCGTGGATACACCAAAAATCCCAGAGGAATCACACTGCTACAAAGAATGGGAATTGGCCTTGTGTTACATGTCATCATAATGCTTATTGCTTGCTTTGCAGAAAGAAAAAGACTAAGTGTTGCAAAAGAACATGGAATTTTTGGGAAAAAACAAGTAGTTCCTCTCTCTATTTTCATTCTTCTCCCTCAATTTGCTCTCATGGGTGTGGCTGATAACTTCTTAGAAGTTGCAAAACTCGAGTTTTTCTACGATCAAGCGCCCGAAGGAATGAAGAGTTTGGGCACTGCCTATTTCACAACCAGTTTGGGAGTTGGTTTTTTTCTCAGCAGTTTTTTTCTGTCAACTGTGGCTGATATCACCCAGAGGAATGGTCACAGAGGGTGGATTTTGGATAATTTGAATCTCTCTCATTTGGACTATTACTATGTTTTTTTTGCTATCTTGAGCTTTATCAACTTCCTCTTTTTTCTGGTTGTGGCAAAGTTGTTTGTTTATAACACAGACATGGAGGAGTCCAATACGGAGATACAGGAAGCTATGGAGGCTTTGCCTAAGAAAGTTAGCTACTAGATGATAATGCCTTGACAATTAGCTGAGCTCATAGTTATAATACTTGTAACTTCCTTTGCTTCTTGAAATATTGATCATATACGAGCTGGTCATCCCATCCACTCTTCAAAAGGTTAAGTTCTTTTGGAGGTGGTATTTAGACTTAAACTTATTGGTCTTTTTGAATTCTTGTGATAGTAATATAATGTTGTATCAAAATATATATGTATCCCCTTGTCTATAATCAAAAAAATATTCAAGCGGGTCAAATTGTTATGTTTGTGAAGTTTATGATCTTTGTTGAGTCTATATATTCAAAATCATACCATCTATTATAACTAGATTATGTTGCCATCACATTGCTTGGTTCTACTTCTCCCAATAAAATTTTAATTTAATAATATATCCTATTATTTAGAGATATTAAAATATAACACGATTCGATAANATCATGAAATTTTATAAGGCATTGAGATAACAAGTTAATATCTAATTTTTAGGGTTGTTTAGTAGTCAAGTCTGTCTTTCTGTAAGTAATAGGTCTCAAGTTCGATATTTTTCATATTCTCTAAAGGTTAGTCACCCTTATTTCTTCCTTGAGGTGGCAGGATCAAAGCTCAAAAGAATTGTCGGTAGTAGACACTTTATAATAATAATAATAATAATAAAAGTTAATATCTTAAATCTTTTCTGGTTCTACTTCTCCCAATAAAATTTTAATTTAATAATATATCCTATTATTTAGAGATATTAAAATATAACACGATTCGCTAATATTACACAATTATAATATAAAATCTAGTGTGTGAGTATTTTATAAGCCGAAATNGTTCTACTTCTCCCAATAAAATTTTAATTTAATAATATATCCTATTATTTAGAGATATTAAAATATAACACGATTCGATAATATTACACAATTATAATATAAAATCTAGTGTGTGAGTATTTTATAAGCCGAAATGACTTCATTAATAATTGAATCATATATATGTAAAATCAATCAAAAAAATAGAAAAAAAATTACCAATTAGTATTATTTTTTACCACAAAAATTCATCAAGTCTTATCAATTTTATTTTATATCAATGAAGTCCTATTCTTAATATTTTATTTCAATTAAGTCCTAAATTTTATTATATTTTAATTTTATCCTTACCCTTTAATTAATAAAACGTTTTCATTTTTTTGCATTCTTAGAACCAATTAAGAGGACAAAAATTTCTTACTTATAAAACTAACATTAAAACCCCATAAATATAACAAAAAAAAAAATTAGCTAACATAAATTGCATGGCAAGATTCATGGAAAAGCCCACATTTTCTTATTTTTTTATCTCATTGGAGTACTCAATTTTAAAATCTAAGACAATATTTGTCGATTATTTAATAAAATAAAAAAAGTTTAACAAAAATTACATCGATAATATTTATTAATTAATTCCACTTTAATATCGTTATCGATTCAAACACAACAATTAAAATAAATTCTTAACTTAATCATTTTTAGTCCAATATAAATGAATAGAATAATTTAAACCCAATGAGATAATGTATCAATAGAATCTACAATACAATAATATTATCTTAATCGAAGTAAGAATTAACTTGTTGTAATAAGAGAACGCATCACATAGCAATTGAAATATCCTAGGGGTGTGCTGCCGAAATTGACATATCAGAAAGAATGCCAAGTCACATAGCAATTGAAATGCTTTGAGTTTGTATTGTTGTGTTGACCTAAGAATACAAAAAAAATATAAGTATTTTGGTAACTAAGGGTAAAAATACAATTGAAATATAATTGAATTAGGACTTAATTAAAATAATATTAAAAATAAGNCTGAGTTTGTATTGTTGTGTTGACATAAGAATACAAAAAAAATAAAAGTATTTTGGTAACTAAGGGTAAAAATACAATTGAAATATAATTGAATTAGGACTTNTTGAGTTTGTATTGTTGTGTTGACCTAAGAATACAAAAAAAATATAAGTATTTTGGTAACTAAGGGTAAAAATACAATTGAAATATAATTGAATTAGGACTTAATTAAAATAATATTAAAAATAAGACTTCATTAATATAAAACAAAAATGATAAGATTTAATAAATATTTTGTAGTGAAAAATAATACTTATTAATAATTTTCTCAAAAAATAAAATTATTTATTAAATACGAATTAATAAATAAATTAAATATAAATAACCATATCAGGTCAGACCCACCGTCAATTCAAGAAATTAGTTCCGATTAGTATCTCGATTTAAAGTAGAGATAATGAGATATGAATACTTTTTACAAAACTTATTTGGCTTTAAGTACTATCTCTAAACTTATCTTTTTTTAAGTCCTATTTTTCATCAAATAATTGTCAATAAGTACACATTTTAAAACATTTTCAAATTCTTTTTGAAATGTATTCCATAATTACTCCTACCATAAATAGTACATACCTAATTGACAACTTTTATATTTTCAATACCTAAATATTAGAATGTGAGATTTTCAAGATTCCTTTTGATATTTGTGTTTTTTTTTAATTTTGAAATTTCATACACACACACACATATATGTAGTACTATTAACTAATAACACTCAATAAAAAATAGTAACATCAAACAATAACACGCTCAAAAAAAAATAGTAACATCAAACAGTAACACGTTCAACAAAAAAATAGTAACATCAAACAGTAACATATTCAATAAAAAATTTAATTTAAAATTTAATCATTGCAATAGAGTGAAACCATATGCAAGTATTTATTCTGTTATGAGGGTGTCACTCTATTACAACGATTAAATATTTGTTGAGCATGTTACTGTTTGATATTATTATTTTTTTATTGAGCATTTTACTATTTTTTTGCTAAGCATGTTGTTATTTTGATGTTATTATTTTTTTTTTGTTGAATATGTTATTGTTTAATGTTAATATTTTTTTTGTTGAGCGTGTTACTGTTTAATATTTACTATTTTTTATGTTGAGTGTGTTACTGTTTGATGTTATTATTTTTATGTTGAGCGTGTTAATGTTTAATATTAGTGTGTATATATATATATATTATTTGATGGTGAGGATTGAAATTACAAAATCTTTGGAATTCAAAAAGTTTTAGGAAAGGTTTGGTTTTGGAAATTGTCACGACTCTTTGGTACTATTGATTTCCAAAATTAGAGGTCTCTTCATCTTCCTCGTCTAAAAGGGTTTTTATGACCTTTTTTTAGCAGATGTATTTCTATTCCATATATTTTAAAATGTGTACTTTTGTCGTATTAAGTTTTTAGATAGATACCGGTCTCCCTAAGACCCGCACTGTTATATAACCCAAATCTATAACTTAAATTTGCATCTCAAATAAAGGGACCATTGGATCAACAAGTCTTGTTTAAAAAAGAGAAATACTATGTAATCCAAATTTGCAATCCAAATTTACATCCCAAATGAATGAGAATTATTGGATGAGTAAGTTCCATCAACTTTTTTAAATGAGACCCACTAATTTAATGGTTCTCCTTTATTTTGGATACAAATTTAGGTTATATACCATTGCTCTTAAAAAAATTGATAGAATTCACTCATTCAATTGTCTCTTCATTTGGGAAGAAACTTTAGATCGCAAATTTGAAGGTATGTTTGGATAGTGGGATAAGGTGGGTTAACTCCTATAAGAATTGGTTATTAATGCAATAGGTCCCATATATCTTTTGTTTGAGAAGCCAAAATTGAGCCAGGATATAAATCCCGGGTCAAACATTGACCCGGTTGCTACAGTTAGATGGGTTAAAATTAACCTACCCCCACCCTGGGATTCAATCTTAGCCAACAGGTTTTTTTATAAATAATGACATATTTACCCCTCTTCTATCTCGTGTAATGTTCCATTCTCTTTCTTCTACATCTGGGTTAAGAGCTTTGTTTAAGAGCTTTGTGAAGGTGGTGAAGAAGACCAGGAGGTAAAGCATCTGGGTCTCTCTTTCTCTTTGCTTGACTGGAGTACTATTACGACAATGGGGTGGGGTTGGGCACTGGTGGTAAAACAAAATCAGTGCAATTTGTTTTTGAATTCATCCCTAATTTGCAAAAAAATTAAAAACAAACAACACCTAAGTGCAATTTATTTTTGCTTCTGGTTGTTCTTCAATAGTCATGCATGAGAGAGAGAAAGGAGGAGGAGAGAGTGAGACAGAGCCGAGGGAAAGATATGAGATAAAGGAGTTGCTTTTGGCTCATTTGTGAATTGAAGGGAGGAGAAAAAAGGGTCTTAGAGTAGAGAGGGGAAGTTGAAGACCGCCTGCTTTTGGACGAAGAAGATTGCCTGCTTTTAGATGAAGAAGACTGCCTACTTTGAGATTCACAGAGGAGAGAAAGGAGTCTAAAGGATAAAATGGTTAAAATAATTTAAATAATATTTTTGACATATTCATAACCATAGAGCCTACAAAAGTGAAAAACTACTTACCAAACAACGGGTAGAGCATGATATGTCATTATATCCAAACTAATACAAGTAAAAGGTGGGTTAGGCATGGATGAAAATGGATATAAATTTGAGGGGTGTTTGTTTCGCAGGATAAAGGGGGATTAAAGGGGGGATTGGGTTAAAGTTGTCAATAGGGCCCACTTATCCTTACTTTGGCTATGTAAAGTTGGGTGGGATTTTCGTTGCAATTGAAAAACTCGGTCGTAGCTTTTGCACCCCAATATCCCCTCTAAGCTAGACTATTGAAACCCATGAAAACTTTGGGATTAACAAGCTCTCACTGAGATTGGTCCTGAAATTACTAAAACAACCCTCAACGATAATTTTTTAGGTTTTATCTACCGTCTCTTGTCACTTTCCTCTATCCCAAGCTACACAGACAACACCTCCACCAGCGACCAAGCACCACCAGCAACAGTAACCAAGCACCACCAGCGCCCCACCCTTTTTCTATCTGCCTCTCCATTGCAACGCCACCACGAACAGCACCACAAGCATCGGTGTCATTTGCTCTCGCTTGGCTCTCTTTCTCCTTCTCTCATCACTTTCCTCTCTCCTTCCCTACATAAATCCACCATCATCAGCGACCAAGCACCACCAGCGCCCCACCCCTTTTTTATCTGTCTCTCCACTGCAACACCACCGTCATCGCAAACATCACTTGCGCCATCTCCAACACCAGTAAACCCCCCTCTCTCTCTCTCTATATCAGCTATTCTTCCCCTCACATTCCTCTCCTTTATCTCTATTAAATGCACACACACAAAAACCCCAAATCCAAATCCCCCCTAACTATCTATTTTCCCTGCCCAAACCCCCTCAATTTCCTCCCCCCCAAAAGGTCAACCCACCATAGGCATTGATCACCATATCATACATAGATCCACCATTCTCTGTCATAGTGAACGTAGTGTTTGTCAAATACTTGTGGATTGTTAAAGCACAAGAACAGTTCTTCGAATAAAAACATAGCCTCTGTCACTACCCTCGATGGTTATATCTTCGGGTAAGACATCAAACATGTTTTGAAGTACAGATAGGGTCTGGTTTGAATTGGGTTTGAAGCCCAAGAATGATGTACACAATCAAGTGATGTCCGTTTAATTCAAAGGAGTTAGGTATGAAGAACAGAGGGTAAGCAATACATGAAATATGAATAGTAGAAACGGAGTGAAGAGATGGGTCTATGCAAGATTCATTGTTTGATGAAAATATTGAATCTTTGCTAAATTTGATGGAATATGATTTGCTCTACATAGTCAGAAAAAGAATGGTAGTGGAATTTGGAGAAAGATTGAGAAACAGAGGGACATGGATGTAATGATAGTTTTGAGAGTGGGATGAATTGAAAAAGGGGTTTAGAAGATCAGCAAATTTGAGTGGGGGTATTTGGAGGAGGAAGAGGATGAGGTATTTGGATTTTGGAAGACCAGCTCCGGTTCTGTTTTTGGTTGTTTTAACTGGGCAATTCATATGTTTTTTTGTGATAAATTGTGTTGTATAAAATTCAATTAAAAATTTTAAAAATAATTTTTTGGCTTTGTTTTGTTAAAAAACATAATTTATTAAATTAAAATTTTATTCAAAACTAATTACCTAATCATTCTCAGTTTGGATTGACATTATATCAATTTAAAGTTGGTATAAAATTAGATTAAATTTTTTACCAAGGGTGCAATAGTCATTTCACCATCTTTTCTCTACACCTGTAAATGGGCCAACAAAACAAATATTTTTCATCCAAAAGTGAGATAGGATGAGATTCTATTTATTAGGATTGAATCAACTTGGATTATTTTACATTGGGATGGATTGGATTCGGATTAAATCCAATCCAACCCAATACCCCATGGGTAACCAAACACCCCCTGATATCCAATCCGATGCTTTCCGAACATCCAAACACTCCCATAGTGCTTCCCCTCGATTTATCGCCTCAAAACCCTATCAAAACCTTGCTCGTCTTACTCAACCCTTCGTTCCATCTTCACAAAACAATGGCAGCAACCATAGCCCGATCAATCCTGACCGTCCGTTCAGCGTCATCGTCCTACTCCTTCCTCTCCAAACGCCTTCTCTCTTCCACTTCCACCATTGCCAAACCCCCACCCCTCCCGGGCTTCGCCCGAACCACCACCGTCACCCGTTCCACGGTCTCACTCTCTAACTTGCTCCGATTCGCCCATCCCTGCGCGGTTCGATTGAACCCCGTTCGATGCAGAGTGAACCGGTCTGGTGGGTCGACTTATTCGCCGATCAACTCTTCCTCCAACTTCGGCGAACGCCCACCCACCGAGTTGGCTCCGTTGTTTCCAGGTTGTGACTACGAGCACTGGCTTATTGTCATGGATAAGCCTGGTGGTGAAGGTGCTTCGAAGCAGCAGATGATCGATTGCTACATTCAAACCCTAGCTAAGATAGTTGGAAGGTAGATCGAAACTTTAACCACGGAAAATAGGGTATTTATTTTTCAGATTTGTGTATATTTGTATGTGTATTTCGTTATTCCTGTTTCGGCATTGAGTGGTTACCCTGGACCTAATGCGCATATTAATGTGTGTGTATGAGTGAGAGGTAGAGAAATGTGGGGTTGGGGGTAGAGTCTGTTGAAGTGTAAATACGAAAAGCTCCAATTGCTTGGTATTTGAGCAGGAACTCCTGTGTCGAATCACGCAATTACCCTAATTATTAAAAGATTTTCACGTTCTTGATTCAAAATCTAGCCTGCATGTCAGGGGCGTTAGACTTTTGCATGTTGTGAAGTTCAGGGTTTATGCATACTACATTAAAAATAGGTTTTTGCTTTGTCTCTCTGAGTAAGGGTACGATTAGACAAACTCAGGATATGCGATCCCAGGATTGATATTACTTATTTTGTTTTCATTCACAGTGCCTCTGAATCCATCCGACTATCTTCAGTTGTGGTATTCATCTTTAAAGAAAAAATGGAGATACTTTTGATATATGTAACAAAAAAGTAACAAACTACTATTCACGATATTGTACATCTTTCCCATCTCTTCTCAAGAAACAAGTGGTTTGATGTCCAATGAAATGATTTTTTTTTTTTTTTGCTTTTCAAGGTTTGCAATTAAACTTGGGTCATATATGAGCCAGTATTTTGGCTTATTATGGATGTATGTGATTAATGAGCCGCACACATCCATAATAAGTCAAAGAATAATTTCATATGTTTCCTGATCTCGGTCAAGGGATAGAGATCATTGGTGGGACTTTGGAGACTTGGAATTGAGGAAAAAATAGTTAAAGCGCTAATCTTCTCGATTTCCATTTGTAATGCCCAATTTCATGCTCACAAATGCTAGTAAGGGGAAACTGAAATGATTTCACTTCGGCATTGGAAAACGTCCTAATAGAATTCCTAGCATTCTGTTTTCTAAATGACGCGAATTGTTATATGAATTATTTGAATGCCTAACTTCATAGTTTNTCACGATATTGTACATCTTTCCCATCTCTTCTCAAGAAACAAGTGGTTTGATGTCCAATGAAATGATTTTTTTTTTTTTTTGCTTTTCAAGGTTTGCAATTAAACTTGGGTCATATATGAGCCAGTATTTTGGCTTATTATGGATGTATGTGATTAATGAGCCGCACACATCCATAATAAGTCAAAGAATAATTTCATATGTTTCCTGATCTCGGTCAAGGGATAGAGATCATTGGTGGGACTTTGGAGACTTGGAATTGAGGAAAAAATAGTTAAAGCGCTAATCTTCTCGATTTCCATTTGTAATGCCCAATTTCATGCTCACAAATGCTAGTAAGGGGAAACTGAAATGATTTCACTTCGGCATTGGAAAACGTCCTAATAGAATTCCTAGCATTCTGTTTTCTAAATGACGCGAATTGTTATATGAATTATTTGAATGCCTAACTTCATAGTTTTTGATGTGTGGAAGATTTTGTGGTTTATTTCTCTGTAGTTTTATAATGGGGGTAAGAATTCTGAGATTATTAGTAATGCTATTTTGGTGGCTGTGATATATCAGTGAAGAGGAAGCAAAGAAGAAGATTTACAATGTTTCTTGCGAGAGGTACTTCGGGTTTGGATGCGAGATTGACGAGGAAACTTCAAATAAGCTTGAAGGTTTGTGTTAGTTCCATATTGATATTTATTTAGTAGATATATACAATGGGATTACTTTTGTTTTGAATTGTCAGATTATTACCATCGTTTTACAGGTTTGCCTGGAGTTCTTTTTGTACTTCCTGATTCTTATGTCGATGCTGAGAACAAGGATTATGGAGGTTAGTCTTCTATAAAATTAAAGGAGTATGTTAATAGATTCTAACGGTGTTTAACCAAGNTCAGGGGCGTTAGACTTTTGCATGTTGTGAAGTTCAGGGTTTATGCATACTACATTAAAAATAGGTTTTTGCTTTGTCTCTCTGAGTAAGGGTACGATTAGACAAACTCAGGATATGCGATCCCAGGATTGATATTACTTATTTTGTTTTCATTCACAGTGCCTCTGAATCCATCCGACTATCTTCAGTTGTGGTATTCATCTTTAAAGAAAAAATGGAGATACTTTTGATATATGTAACAAAAAAGTAACAAACTACTATCCACGATATTGTACATCTTTCCCATCTCTTCTCAAGAAACAAATCTCAAGAAACAAGTGGTTTGATGTCCAATGAAATGATTTTTTTTTTTTTGGCTTTTCAAGGTTTGCAATTAAACTTGGGTCATATATGAGCCAGTATTTTGGCTTATTATGGATGTATGTGATTAATGAGCCGCACACATCCATAATAAGTCAAAGAATAATTTCATATGTTTCCTGATCTCGGTCAAGGGATAGAGATCATTGTTTGGACTTTGGAGACTTGGAATTGAGGAAAAAATAGGTAAAGCGCTAATCTTCTCGATTTCCATTTGTAATGCCCAATTTCATGCTCACAAATGCTAGTAAGGGGAAACTGAAATGATTTCACTTCGGCATTGGAAAACGTCCTAATAGAATTCCTAGCATTCTGTTTTCTAAATGACGCGAATTGTTATATGAATTATTTGAATGCCTAACTTCATAGTTTTTGATGTGTGGAAGATTTTGTGGTTTATTTTTCGGTAGTTTTATAATGGGGGTAAGAATTCTGAGATTATTAGTAATGCTATTTTGGTGGCTGTGATATATCAGTGAAGAGGAAGCAAAGAAGAAGATTTACAATGTTTCTTGCGAGAGGTACTTCGGGTTTGGATGCGAGATTGACGAGGAAACTTCAAATAAGCTTGAAGGTTTGTGTTAGTTCCATATTGATATTTATTTAGTAGATATATACAATGGGATTACTTTTGTTTTGAATTGTCAGATTATTACCATCGTTTTACAGGTTTGCCTGGAGTTCTTTTTGTACTTCCTGATTCTTATGTCGATGCTGAGAACAAGGATTATGGAGGTTAGTCTTCTATAAAATTAAAGGAGTATGTTAATAGATTCTAACGGTGTTTAACCAAGAGTTTTGGACTGTCTGGCATTGTCTATCATTAGATGACTGCATTTCATTTTAGTGCTGTGTTCTTTCGGTGTTCTGCCTATTTGTGTTACCATGCATTAAGTTAATTCTGATGGTTAAGATGGAATAGAAATGCCTTGTTTATATTTAATATTGTGAAGGTGTACTCAAAGTTGAAAATAAAAGGCTTTTATGCAATGTTTACTTGAGTAGTTAATATCCATTTCTGTTAAGGACTTCTTGAGGCACAAAGGTTGAGGAGCAGATTGAAGCGTTTTTTTTTTCCTTCTGGGATTCTTCAAATCATAGAGATTAAACATGATGCTCTGCATGACTTTTCCCTTGTGGACAAAACTATAGCAAGGACCTCCAAAGGATAAACAAGAATGTTTAGAGCCAACTTCAAAAAGTTGTAGATCTTGGATCGCATTGTGGGATCACATGGACTTCAATTTGGGCCTGCCTAGTGCGTGGCCCTTCTTTGGTGAGTCTATGTGTAGATCTTGAATTCGAGTTTCATTGTGGGATCACACAGACTTCAGCTTGGCCCTGCCTATTGCATGGCCCTTGTTGGGTGAGTCTATGTCTTTGGGAAATAGTCATCTACTCCAAATGTCCAAAAACCCTCATCTAGACCTCGTACCTTGCTGAAGACAAATGATAAGCTTCTCGTGGGAGTCTTGGCTTTTTCCTTTGACATGCAGTAAAGAGATTTTTTTTCTTCAGAAAATCAATTACAGATTATTAATCAAATATGTAATCTTGAAGATTTTTAAGGAGGGGAATTGTTCTAGTGTTCACCCACAAAGGAGAAGATAATATACAAATTGAAAATGCAAAAAGATCAGAAATGCATTGGAGGGGAATTGTTCTAGTGTTCATCATTTTTATTTGCAGTTGTTTAAACCATATTGATTTTCCATTAACAAATATTTGTCTACGCTTTGAATATGGATGTAATTGTGGGCAGACGTAAGCAAGCGTTATTTCATTTATGGCAGCTCTGCACCTAATATTCACCTTCCCTCCAAGTTAAAGAAACACTTGAATGATTCTGATCATCTTTGCTCTCATGATTTGCCAGCTGAGCTGTTTGTGAATGGAGAGATAGTTCAAAGGTCTCCTGAAAGACAAAGGAGAGTGGAGCCAGTGCCCCAGCAACATCGAGACAGGCCAAGATACAATGACCGAACCCGCTATGCCAGGCGCCGTGAGAATATGCGGTGAACCAGAAACCCCACTCGAGTGAAGATATTGACTGTCAGCTAGATAATTAGGATGAAAAGCTTCGTTATGATGTGGTTGTATCTATATTATCATGTTGATGTTAGAGTGTGCTTGGTGTTTATTGGACAATAGCTGAATGAACTTGAACTTTCTCAATATCAGGCACTTCTGGGCCATTGTGAATCTGTGATAGTTCTTGATCTGTAAAACTCATGGCTGGCATTTCTTGTCCGGTCTGTTACCTTGAACACACACATATGTGCCTTTAACACGCTCCCTTGGTATGTGAACCTCGTGCTCGGGCAGGGATGTTGATTGGGCCCCATCATGGCCTTGACAATTAGGGTACAATTCGGACGGATTAGACAAATAACTTTAGGTATATAATCTTTATCTCTATTCTTAATCCTAACTCAACCCGAGCATTGTTTGAGCTTAATTCGAGCGAACTTGGGTTAAATTCGGGTTAATAACTTCAAGCTATTTTACGGGTTTAATTTGGGTTGAGCTTAAAATAGACTTGTTGTTTTAAATCTGATAAATATATTACATAATATTCAACTAAATTAACAACTAACAATTTTAATCACGTTTTTAACATAAAAATTATAATATTAAGAACTCAATATTTGAGATAATGCAATTATAACCATACATAACACAAATAAACACAACCAGAATCCTTGTACAAACATATAGTTCACTGCTTAAATACTGAGTGAGAGAGGCGCACAATAAAAATTTCAAAATAGATTAACCCTAGATTTAAAAATGTATTTATATGATTATGAATATTCAGGTTTAATCCGGTAATTCGAGGGGTCAACACGAGGCCCGCTCAAATTGAATTTTAGTTGGAATTTTTTTATCCAAACTTAACCCAAGAATTAAAAAACCTAACTCAAACCGTAATCTTTTCATATTGGACTCGGATTGAAATCGGGTTAGTCCGTCCAAATTACACCCCTATTGACAATTCCCGAAACATGTACCATGTAAATGGGAAACACAAAGAAGGCGTTTGGATCGCCATGGGTGAATTAGGTTGAATTCGAATCCAATCCAACCCAATGTAAAGTAGTCCAGTTGGAATCAATTATAATGTAAAGTATTTCATTATATCCCATCTTTGGATGAAAACCATTTGGTTTGTGAGTTTTAGTCGCATGTGAGGATGGAAGATACTAAAATGATCATTGCACTATTTTGTAAATAAATATAATCTAATCCAATACTAACTTTGGATTGAAATGATGTCAATCAAATTCAATAATATTGCTAAGTTTTGAAAAAAAATTAATTCAATAAATTATGATTTTTTGCAACACAGCCAAAAATATGTTTATAATTTTTTTTAATTGTATTATGTACAATACACAATTCATCAGAAAATTATATGAATCATGCATCAAAAGTAAATGTACAGCACAAAAAATACTACTTATAGATAAAAAAAAAGAAAGCATAATGATAAGAGATTAGGTCCCTGTTATACATACGTTTTATACATTGTCTACAAATTGCATATTTGAAGACCCTCCACAACAAAATAAGACAATATGATTAATGTTTTTAATATGACATAAATACATATATATGCCTTGTACGACGAGCATACAAAATACAGGCAATACAAAATGTGATTATACATCAGTTTGTTCCACAAGTATAGTTATATATATACCAAAATGACTTGTAGATATTATCGTGAGTTCTGTACGAGTTAGGGATAATTGCAACAAATCAATCATCAATGATTATGACATCAAATTTTGCTCTAGAGTTAACTGATTGGGACGATCCTACACTTTTTGAAGGTTGGGTGCTTGATAAAAGAACATCATTTTTGAAAATAACTTCAAAAATTTGGTAGTTGGGATAGGAATGTAGACAATACTCCGCAACAAATTCTACTTCTTGCATTACGTAGTCAATAAAACTATAAAAATAAAATGTTTGATAGTCAAAGGAAACAAAAAAAAAAAAATGTACGTACTTTCGATTGAAATTAATGAAGTACACTTACTTCCAAATATTCGTCTGATCCCTCCACCAAACCTTATATCATACATTTGGTTCGATTATCCCATGCAAATTTGCCCATCTCCAACATCTCAGCAATGGTGAAATACTGTCGTTCCCAAAAAAATATTATCCGTAAAACCTCGTTCAATGAGAGGCTAAATCGTGGCATACTCCTATGTAGGACATGTAACATTCAATCAATCGTCTTCTTGTCATACCTCTCGTATGGAGGTAACAAGTTGTGATTTTTGTAGTCAATCAAAGTGTCTAGAACTTTTGTTTCATCATCATTGATGTTTGGTATCTTCATGCCTAAGTAACAAAATAACAACTTCATATTAGCTGCAAAATCCAAACATTAGATTTATCAACGCATGTATTGCTAAAAATGGTAAATTAAAACACACATGTAATTTCATTCTACCCAGATTGACAAGCATCAATTCTACATTACAAATCACTTACATACCTACATATTTATCTATTTTCTCATTTCTAACTAGTGATTAAAAATGGCATAAGTGCACAGATAACATAAGTATAGTATTACAAAAAGGTCAACATTCATCCAACTCTACCCAACTAGTAGTACATAACATGGGTGAGTATTACACTCAAAATCAACATCATTACATTTATCATGCACCACATAATATCTCGTTGATATCTATATCTTTGTACGACGATAAGGACTTGTACATCATCTTCCATTGCATTTTCTTCATTAATATTGTGTAACGTTGCATTTTCCTCCACTGCAACATCATCACCAACAAATAAGACACTCCGCTTATGAACGGCACTCCGCTTATGAACGGTAAATTTCTACCTATTGGCCAACAAATAAGACATATCACCGTTCGCGCCTGTGCATTGCTACAGAAATTGTAAAATTGCGTGTTAATGACCAAAAGTGAAAAACATGATATGCATGGGAGCCTAGAAATATCATATTTCACAACCAAGAATTACATGTGATGAAGCATACAAATCATTAAATAAGTGCCCTAAAAATGCTTACATCCAAAATGTAATTATGCATGTTATAGTCATGCACAATTGACATCCAAAAAATGTAAGCACAACCAACATATGGGCCTGTTACCTAAATGTGTCCTTACAACATAATTATACTACGTAATACAAGTTCAACACAAAATATTAGGTGAGTGTTTTAAGTGGTTCGTCATGTGATACACTGTCATCTCGATCAAGTACGCAGTGTGTTCCACAAAATTCCTCCAACCCAAGTAGAACGCTAGTACTCAGGCAAGCTGAAGAAGATGTCAACATTGATAGGGTCAGAACAAATAAGCTTAAGGGCAGCATGTCGATTTACCATAGACAGACCATTTATCTTCTCTAGTTCGGTGTTGACTTTTCTCCGTGCAACAGCGACANCTAAGTTTTGAAAAAAAATTAATTCAATAAATTATGATTTTTTGCAACACAGCCAAAAATATGTTTATAATTTTTTTTAATTGTATTATGTACAATACACAATTCATCAGAAAATTATATGAATCATGCATCAAAAGTAAATGTACAGCACAAAAAATACTACTTATAGATAAAAAAAAAGAAAGCATAATGATAAGAGATTAGGTCCCTGTTATACATACGTTTTATACATTGTCTACAAATTGCATATTTGAAGACCCTCCACAACAAAATAAGACAATATGATTAATGTTTTTAATATGACATAAATACATATATATGCCTTGTACGACGAGCATACAAAATACAGGCAATACAAAATGTGATTATACATCAGTTTGTTCCACAAGTATAGTTATATATATACCAAAATGACTTGTAGATATTATCGTGAGTTCTGTACGAGTTAGGGATAATTGCAACAAATCAATCATCAATGATTATGACATCAAATTTTGCTCTAGAGTTAACTGATTGGGACGATCCTACACTTTTTGAAGGTTGGGTGCTTGATAAAAGAACATCATTTTTGAAAATAACTTCAAAAATTTGGTAGTTGGGATAGGAATGTAGACAATACTCCGCAACAAATTCTACTTCTTGCATTACGTAGTCAATAAAACTATAAAAATAAAATGTTTGATAGTCAAAGGAAACAAAAAAAAAAAAATGTACGTACTTTCGATTGAAATTAATGAAGTACACTTACTTCCAAATATTCGTCTGATCCCTNGTTACACATTTAGTCTTTAAATTTCACAACTTGAAATAGAATAAAATATTTGTAATATATCACCTTTAAATAGACATTCCAGATGTCATCACCATCAACAACAAATCTTATTCTTGGTTGAATTAAAACCAAATCCGAACGTGGCCATCATGGTGAATAATGAGTTGTATNTCGTCTGATCCCTCCACCAAACCTTATATCATACATTTGGTTCGATTATCCCATGCAAATTTGCCCATCTCCAACATCTCAGCAATGGTGAAATACTGTCGTTCCCAAAAAAATATTATCCGTAAAACCTCGTTCAATGAGAGGCTAAATCGTGGCATACTCCTATGTAGGACATGTAACATTCAATCAATCGTCTTCTTGTCATACCTCTCGTATGGAGGTAACAAGTTGTGATTTTTGTAGTCAATCAAAGTGTCTAGAACTTTTGTTTCATCATCATTGATGTTTGGTATCTTCATGCCTAAGTAACAAAATAACAACTTCATATTAGCTGCAAAATCCAATCATTAGATTTATCAACGCATGTATTGCTAAAAATGGTAAATTAAAACACACATGTAATTTCATTCTACCCAGATTGACAAGCATCAATTCTACATTACAAATCACTTACATACCTANACAAACATTAGATTTATCAACGCATGTATTGCTAAAAATGATAAATTAAAACACACATGTAATTTCATTCTACCCAGATTGACAAGCATCAATTCTACATTACAAATCACTTACATACCTACATATTTATCTATTTTCTCATTTCTAACTAGTGATTAAAAATGGCATAAGTGCACAGATAACATAAGTATAGTATTACAAAAAGGTCAACATTCATCCAACTCTACCAACTAGTAGTACATAACATGGGTGAGTATTACACTCAAAATCAACATCATTACACTTATCATGCACCACATAATATCTCGTTGATATCCATATCTTTGTACGACGATAAGGACTTGTACATCATCTTCCATTGCATTTTCTTCATTAATATTGTGTAACGTTGCATTTTCCTCCACTGCAACATCATCACCAACAAATAAGACACTCCGCTTATGAACGGCACTCCGCTTATGAACGGTAAATTTCTACCTATTGGCCAACAAATAAGACATATCACCGTTCGCGCCTGTGCATTGCTACAGACATTGTAAAATTGCGTGTTAATGACCAAAAGTGAAAAACATGATATGCATGGGAGCCTAGAAATATCATATTTCACAACCAAGAATTACATGTGATGAAGCATACAAATCATTAAATAAGTGCCCTAAAAATGCTTACATCCAAAATGTAATTATGCATGTTATAGTCATGCACAATTGACATCCAAAAAATGTAAGCACAACCAACATATGGGCCTGTTACCTAAATGTGTCCTTACAACATAATTATACTACGTAATACAAGTTCAACACAAAATATTAGGTGAGTGTTTTAAGTGGTTCGTCATGTGATACACTGTCATCTCGATCAAGTACGCAGTGTGTTCCACAAAATTCCTCCAACCCAAGTAGAACGCTAGTACTCAGGCAAGCTGAAGAAGATGTCAACATTGATAGGGTCAGAACAAATAAGCTCAAGGGCAGCATGTCGATTTACCATAGACAGACCATTTATCTTCTCTAGTTCGGTGTTGACTTTTCTCCGTGCAACAACGACATTATGATTATACCCAACACGATGTGCTATCATGTCTAGTTGATTACAACAATCATGCACGTACTCACCAAACACCTTTGAGATGTCAGTCAAACTCTTAGCGACTGACTCAGACACAGTACCACTCACCTTTACTTTTTTTTTTCTTACTTGTTGAGGGAGTTCCAACACTAGGTTCAACGCCACAGTTTGTCCAATTGGATTTGTTGCGCTATGTGAGGCAAGGACATCATCGCCAAAATGATTTGGTCCAACCATATTATATGCTTCACGCATTGAAGCTTCCACCTCAGCATCACCGACCATGTCTTCCAAATCTATAACATACTCTCCTGTGGTCCAATCCTTACTAAAGATCACTCACCAATCGTTGAAGTAAGGCGACGACTTCTCACGCATGCCCTTAGTGTTTCTATCCTTCTACATAGTTACACATTTAGTCTTTAAATTTCACAACTTGAAATAGAATAAAATATTTGTAATATATCACCTTTAAATAGACATTCCAGATGTCATCACCATCAACAACAAATCTTATTCTTGGTTGAATTAAAACCAAATCCGAACGTGGCCATCATGGTGAATAATGAGTTGTATTTTTTTTTTTTTCCAAATCTTCAGTTTAGACTCAATGTGTGGGGACGCCACAATTCACACATAGGAATTGCAGTTCACAAACTATGTTCCAATGCTTGAAGGTATCCTGAACTGAAAGTGCCGTTTTGGCACTTCCAACCATTCAGGTAAAGGTCCTTCGGGAGCGAAATGAGGTAAATTTCTTCAACTTTGGCCCATGTCCTTCTTATACCCTTCTTGTCTAGGTACTTCTACCTAGCTCAAACATACTACGCTGCACGAACATAATGGTAAAGCCAATAATTTGAGCAAATACGGGTACGTACAAACAAAGTAGCATCATATAAACGATGAAGACACGGAAAGTAGTCTATGTTGAAAGTAAGGAAAATTTGTGATAATACAATCAAACTGCAAAATTATACATAGTGAAACCATTCACTTAAATGTTAGGTTTTCCTCAAGACATTCTCCAGTACACATCCAATGCTAATTGATTTCGAAACAATGACCATTCAACATATGTCTCCACAGTGTCTACGACGTCATTCTCATATTCACCCTTCGCATGAATTACCTCAGGCAACTCTTCCTTAATTGGGTCTACACTCATTTNAATGGCATAAGTGCACAGATAACATAAGTATAGTATTACAAAAAGGTCAACATTCATCCAACTCTACCCAACTAGTAGTACATAACATGGGTGAGTATTACACTCAAAATCAACATCATTACATTTATCATGCACCAC
The DNA here is from genome assembly GCA_963454935.2 of Ilex paraguariensis. NCBI lineage: Eukaryota > Viridiplantae > Streptophyta > Magnoliopsida > Aquifoliales > Aquifoliaceae > Ilex > Ilex paraguariensis. The sequence goes on from CAUOFW020003813.1 coordinate 254,781, forward strand.
ATAATATCTCGTTGATATCTATATCTTTGTACGACGATAAGGACTTGTACATCATCTTCCATTGCATTTTCTTCATTAATATTGTGTAACGTTGCATTTTCCTCCACTGCAACATCATCACCAACAAATAAGACACTCCGCTTATGAACGGCACTCCGCTTATGAACGGTAAATTTCTACCTATTGGCCAACAAATAAGACATATCATCGTTCGCGCCTGTGCATTGCTACAGAAATTGTAAAATTGCGTGTTAATGACCAAAAGTGAAAAACATGATATGCATGGGAGCCTAGAAATATCATATTTCACAACCAAGAATTACATGTGATGAAGCATACAAATCATTAAATAAGTGCCCTAAAAATGCTTACATCCAAAATGTAATTATGCATGTTATAGTCATGCACAATTGACATCCAAAAAATGTAAGCACAACCAACATATGGGCCTGTTACCTAAATGTGTCCTTACAACATAATTATACTACGTAATACAAGTTCAACACAAAATATTAGGTGAGTGTTTTAAGTGGTTCGTCATGTGATACACTGTCATCTCGATCAAGTACGCAGTGTGTTCCACAAAATTCCTCCAACCCAAGTAGAACGCTAGTACTCAGGCAAGCTGAAGAAGATGTCAACATTGATAGGGTCAGAACAAATAAGCTCAAGGGCAGCATGTCGATTTACCATAGACAGACCATTTATCTTCTCTAGTTCGGTGTTGACTTTTCTCCGTGCAACAACGACATTATGATTATACCCAACACGATGTGCTATCATGTCTAGTTGATTACAACAATCATGCACGTACTCACCAAACACCTTTGAGATGTCAGTCAAACTCTTAGCGACTGACTCAGACACAGTACCACTCACCTTTACTTTTTTTTTTCTTACTTGTTGAGGGAGTTCCAACACTAGGTTCAACGCCACAGTTTGTCCAATTGGATTTGTTGCGCTATGTGAGGCAAGGACATCATCGCCAAAATGATTTGGTCCAACCATATTATATGCTTCACGCATTGAAGCTTCCACCTCAGCATCACCGACCATGTCTTCCAAATCTATAACATACTCTCCTGTGGTCCAATCCTTACTAAAGATCACTCACCAATCGTTGAAGTAAGGCGACGACTTCTCACGCATGCCCTTAGTGTTTCTATCCTTCTACATAGTTACACATTTAGTCTTTAAATTTCACAACTTGAAATAGAATAAAATATTTGTAATATATCACCTTTAAATAGACATTCCAGATGTCATCACCATCAACAACAAATCTTATTCTTGGTTGAATTAAAACCAAATCCGAACGTGGCCATCATGGTGAATAATGAGTTGTATTTTTTTTTTTTTCCAAATCTTCAGTTTAGACTCAATGTGTGGGGACGCCACAATTCACACATAGGAATTGCAGTTCACAAACTATGTTCCAATGCTTGAAGGTATCCTGAACTGAAAGTGCCGTTTTGGCACTTCCAACCATTCAGGTAAAGGTCCTTCGGGAGCGAAATGAGGTAAATTTCTTCAACTTTGGCCCATGTCCTTCTTATACCCTTCTTGTCTAGGTACTTCTACCTAGCTCAAACATACTACGCTGCACGAACATAATGGTAAAGCCAATAATTTGAGCAAATACGGGTACGTACAAACAAAGTAGCATCATATAAACGATGAAGACACGGAAAGTAGTCTATGTTGAAAGTAAGGAAAATTTGTGATAATACAATCAAACTGCAAAATTATACATAGTGAAACCATTCACTTAAATGTTAGGTTTTCCTCAAGACATTCTCCAGTACACATCCAATGCTAATTGATTTCGAAACAATGACCATTCAACATATGTCTCCACAGTGTCTACGACGTCATTCTCATATTCACCCTTCGCATGAATTACCTCAGGCAACTCTTCCTTAATTGGGTCTACACTCATTTCATTTATGATCAGGTTATGCAACAAACAACACGCAGCTATGATGCGATTATGCGTGTGAACTGGGTAGTAGCACGGTATCTTAAGTATTACCCATCTATTTTTTAACAAGACAAAACATCTCTCAATGTATGTCCTTACAGCTGAATGCCTAAGGTTGAACAATTCTTTGGCATTACGGGGAGCTATCGCATCAGCTCCAAACTCTTGTATATGATATCTTTGACCCTAAATAGTGCTAAAAATCTCTCCCCATTAGTGTAACCAACATCAACTAGATAATAGGTCTATGTGTTGTATAAAGTATGTTTATTAATCTAACACGTTGTGTATAAAAATTCAATAATTTTTTACTGTATCATTTTATTACACACTTACCACGTGCGACTTTCAAGTTGTTAGGTCTAGTCACTGCATCACGTAGTATTCTAGAACCGGCAGCAGACCCCTCCCAACCAAGAAGAACGTAAATGAATTCCACAAACACCCAACACATTTGTTATTATGCCACATCTACGTGTTTTATACCTAACTTGATTGGCAAGAGGTACTCGGGCTAAAACATAAGTGTCATCTAAGGCATCCACATAATTCTACAACCGCGGGGGGGGGGGGGGG
>CAUOFW020003813.1:257408-269371 GCA_963454935.2 Ilex paraguariensis
CCCACGAGGGGGGGGGGGGGGGGGGGGGGGGGAGAATTCATTAGGGTAGAATCACCTTACATACCATATAATGTAAAACGGAAAATGGACAAGAGGATAATAGAGTGACATAAGATTTACCTTAAACCACTTCTATTTTGGGTCAATACTACTCCCAAGTACTGGTTTATGTGCACAACACTCGTCACAACCTTAACACCGCAGTCAAAACATTGTGAAAATGTCGACCAACAATTTCACCCGATCGAAGAAATTTGAACTTAATACTTAAGAACATTGTTATCATCTCCTCAATACTAACACTCCTACTTTGAGAGTAGTTTATCCTTCTTCGTCACGAACCAAATTACATAGTACATCAAATGTGTGTCTGTCTATCCTCAGTTGGCTTATACAAGTTATATCACTCTCACCAATGAGACGATGTAAGTGTTCCAGTTGTAGTCGATTCCTATGCAAGGGTCGTGGTACAATAGATGTTGTCAAATTGGTTTCAATGCCCCGACCATTATAGATAACAGTAGGTGAAACACAATTACCATCTCCCTAATGGTCTTATTCATAACGGTAAGCAACATACAAACTTCTTCGCTACGGAAATCCATGTTAATTGCAAAGGTAATACAATTGACACATTTAAATTACCTAAAAAATGTCAACTAAGGGTTAAATAAGAAACAACTCATATGGTACTGTGTTAACTAAAAACAATTATAGTATTTTTTTTAAGTCAAAAGTTTAAAAAAAATATATGTTTAGTTTTGTAAAGTTGTTTCTTCCCGGTATAATTAACATTCTCATATAAATGGTGAATGTCTAGTAAGATATTCCCATACATCCAGAGAAGCAAAATAGAAAGAGCATCAACACATCAAATAAAAGAATAGCAGTTGTACATAACATCAGATAAATATTTGCACGCTATTGAATGGCATAAAACAATGGTTGGTGTTGACAAAATGTATTACAAACATAAAATATAGTACGATACATGCAATACCTAATTTTTGGAAAGGCCTACGAAAGCAAATCCACAGCGAGATACAGCACGTGCACAATGATGGACACCGGATCCACAGCGACATAAACAACAGATTTCATTTGATGGATAATGACTTCCACATTACACAAACAACAAAATCCGAAGAAAAAGAAAAGGATAGATAGATAGATAGATAGATAGATAGATAGATAGAGACAAATAGAGATCTGACTTGTGTGAGAAAGTACCAGTGGTCCACAAGTGGTACTACCCAAACCAAGGTTCTTCTAAATTTCTATACAGGCCAAACACCTACATATGCCAAGAAATAGAGAAAGAGAGAGAGAGGGAGAAACCTGGAGAGGGGCATTGGACTTCGGCGTCGATTAGTGGGGGACCAGTGGGGGTGCAGTGTTGGAAAGTGATTGTGGTGGATAAAAAAACCCTACAAAAAATACTGTTCCAGGGTGTTTTATGTAATTTTGGAACTTATCTCCTTCACTACATTCTGAATCCCACCGTTCACATTGGTTAAAGGAGTCCGACCAAGTTTTTGAATACCAACGGATATCCCATCCCGAGTTTTTCACCTAAACTAAGAATATGTGGGCTCATTTCACTATTTTAATCCTATTCCACCTTTAATCCCCCTTAATCCCGCCAAATAAACACCCCCTAAGAGCCTAGAGTAAATTAACTGCATCACATATTATATAAAAAAGGTTCGATGGTTATATAATTTCAAACGTCCTAAAGTAAATTGAGGTGATCAAGTGGACCATATGATATCAAGAGCATATGGACACATTATGGATTTACAGTATATCATTGTATGCATTTTGGAGCATATGGACACATTATGGATTTACGATATGTCATTGTGCATGTTGACGTAGGATGGTGCGATTGATCACCCCAATTTACTTTGCGGCGTTTGAAATTATATAACCATCGAACCTTTTTTATATACAAGTTAACATGCTTACAATGACATACCGTAAATCCATAAATTAAAATTGAATTTTTTGAAGTTCAGATGCTTAAAAGTTTTTTTGATTTTTTTATCCTCAAAAATTAAAATTTTTATATTATATTCTAAATATATTAAAAGTATTGCAATGCTTGTTATTTATTTTGTCAACATCAATAGGGTGAAATTTAACGAAATGAGTAGTTGAAGCTAATGACAGGTTATATTGTAATATCTATATAATAAAGTACAATACAATTTAAATATCAAAAGATAAACAAAATGATTTTTATTTTTCGCGGTTGAAATATCTTTAAATTTTATTTTAAAATTAATCCAACGACTAATATTAACACCTCAAATTTAATAGGAAAAATATGTCTCTAAAAATGTGTTTGTGGTGATTTTTTAAAAGTGTTTTTACGATTTATAATTATTTATAAACTACTTTAAAAAAAAAGTGTTTGAAACCACCACCACTACCGTCGTCGTCCCACCACCACAACTACCCCCCCACCACCACCACCGCCACCACCCCATCACCACCTCTGCCACAATAACCACCACCGTCATTGTCACCACTACTATCGTCATTCCACCCCCACCACTGTCGTTGTTACAATTATTATCACCACCTCATCACCACCACCATCCCTACTATTGCCACCCCACTCCCACCCCCACCGTCCCACCACCATCGTCCCTACTATTGCACCCCTACCACCATCACCACAATTGTTACCATCGTTGTCGTTCCATCAACACTATTATCACCACCACCGTCACCACGGCACCCGCCCCACGACCATCACCACAACCACCACCATCGTCGTTACCCCCACCACCACCCCGCTGTCCCACAACCATCACCACTATCACCATCATCTCACTATTATTATCGTCACCCACCAACACCATATTGTTGCCTACCATCACCCCGTTGTCGCTATCCATTATCACCCACCCCCCACTGCCACCCTTCATTGTCCACCACTATTGTCATCTAATATTACCCACACCTACCACCACTCATCACACTGTTACTGAGGAACATCTATCGTCGTCTACCACCACCATTATCACTACTCATCGCTGCCACCATCACTGTTTTCGCTTCATCACGACTACTGGCAATAACCATTACCGTTGCCCACCAACACCCCTGCCGTCATTCATGCCTATCACTATCACCAGTATCGTTGCCACTCATGACTGCCACCACCACCATAGCCATTGCCACTCACTACTGTCTTTTACCACTATCGCTACCATCCACCACATCTCAAATCCTATTACAACTAGTGTTTAAATTTTTTTCTCTTTCCTCTATGTTATAATTTGATTTTAAGTATAAATGCAAATATTTTTAGTATTAACCATTTTTTTTATTATTTTGTGCGTTTAGGCGGAGGCAATAAACTAGTTTTTGATATATTAAAAGCATAATGTGAAAAGTTTAAAATCTTTTGGGAATAAAGTGAAATTTCCCAAATAAATAAAGAGGTCTCAACTCAACTCCCAACGGAAAGTCAATCCACAAACAGAGTCAAAAACTCAGAAACATGTCTGTCCCTCTCTCCACAGTTCACGCACGAAGAATGGGAGGAGGAAATATCAAGGTCATAGTTTTGTTCATTCTCATCGGAGCTCTGCAGAGAACCTCCGTCAATGGCGCCGGATTCACCGGAGACTACTCGAAGCTCTCCGGCATCATAATACCTGGCTTGGCTTCCACTCAGCTCAGAGCGTGGTCCATCTTGGACTGCCCTTACTCTCCTCTCGATTTCAATCCTCTCGATTTGGTCTGGCTCGACTCCACCAAAGTAAATCATAAATCTTTCTCATCATTGTTCTTCTCTCTCGCTCTCTCAATGAATCTTTTTTACTCAATATGTCCATAATGTCCTAATTCTTGGTTTTTATGACTATGTACTGTTAGTTTTTGACTCAATTTCTTAAAGAGATTCATTCTTTCTCAGGTTATGGTTATTATGATTTGGTTGTTTTGTGCCAATTCTTTATAGTCCTCCTTTCTTTTTGATTCTTGCAATTGTTTCTTTAGTGGAAAATCTCTTTGTTCCTTTATGAATGAGTGAATACTTTTTGGCAGTTCACACTTGCTTTCTGGTTTCTTTAACTTTGTTTTGGCAGATGATTATTATGTATGCGTAAGAGCTAGGCCCTTTAGGAGTTCAATGTGGGTTTCGGATTGTGGTGGACAGTGTGAGTATGTGTTTATAACGTGTATGCTATGTTCCACAAAACAATGTGCATGTGTATGTTTTAAGTATTGAACAACTTTATATGATGACAAATTCTTTTTGTTGTTGATACAAACAAATGTCTCTGTGCTCCAGGTCCATTCCACACCAAAAGTATATGCCCCATGTGGGACACATCACACGCCCATGTGACATTATGGAGTTTCTAAAACCACTCTTATAATGAATATCTTAATTGTTATATTAGTAAACTTTAAGGTCCCACGCATGGCAGTCCTAATGAATATACTTTTACATGATTCCCAATTGATGAGCTTGGATCTTTCAGGTTAACACTAGAGTGGTCACTGCAGAACACTAGTGTCTTTCATGTTAACAAGACAATGAATATTCAGTGTCTGATTCCGCAAAAGAACAACACAGCTTTGCTACATAATATTTGTCTAATGTGACTGCTGTTTTTTAGCTTTTAAAGAATTTATGCTTTGGCTCCATTCAAGTCAAAAGAACCTCATGTTTTCCTTGCTTCAACAAGTTGAGTTCAGCAACAAAATCATTCTTTGGCCATTAGACCAATATAGGGCCCTATCATCTGTTGATCTTTTTCATAAAGCCTAATTACAAACTTAAATCGAATAATAATCAAGTAACTAATCTTTGATAAAACTTGCAAATGCTTACTCCATGTGGCTTTGTCTACCATATGATGTTTGCTTCCTCATTTCTTGAACAAGAGAATACTGTAAACATGCTTCATTTTCTCCACTGGTTTCTATTGTTTTCCATGGATACTCAAATAAGATCACCACCTGTTATGCAGCTTCTTTCTGCTGTAAATTGCTGGCTTAAGTGCATGTTGTTAGACCCATACAATCAAACAGATCATCCTGAATGCAAGTCTCGGCCCGATAGTGGTCTTTCTGCGATCACGGAGCTTGATCCAGGTTACATAACAGGTATTTCGTATTATGTTTTTTTATAGATTTATCATTTCATGTTTTGTCGTGGACTTTTCTATCCGCATAATGACACACTCGCAAAGATACTTATATACTATAGTCTGATTGAAGCCGTTTTTCAAAAAGGTTGTGCTTGGTATGGCTTATGCGCTACTTATGCTAAATAAGCTGTTACTTCTCTCTTGACTATATCAAACCAAGTTCCTTGAATCTTTAAGATATCTCTATTTTTTTTATACGAGGCCTTATTAACTTATTTGCTTGCTTCTTTTCATGATACCCCCTTAAGAATGATGTGTGGTGCTCAGGTCCTCTTTCATCGGTGTGGAAAGAATGGATTAAGTGGTGCATTGAGTTTGGTATTGAGGCTAATGCAATTCTTGCTGTTCCTTATGATTGGAGATTGTCACCAGCAAAGCTTGAGGAGCGGGACCTATACTTTCACAAGCTAAAGTGTGTATATAGCCCACATTGCATATCTATTATGCATCGTTCTTTAATTGCTACAATGCCAATTTCTTGATTGCCGGCTTTTTTAATATGTTGCCATGTTTCAGTGTAATACTATAATAAGTTTGACAAATGCTACAAAATTATACTGTCGCTATTAAAGCTTGAGGAGTAAACCTATTGCTTTATTTCTTTTATTTTTACTTTTTCCTTATTTTTAGGATGATAATTAAAAAGATAGGATTTTTGATTTCACAAGGGAAACTTTGCATTTATCTTGTGTATATCTTGTGCATCCTAATTTTATGTGATGAACACCTTTTTTTTTAAAGTTTTTAATTGCCTTTCATAACAGCTTCTAAACAATTCCAGTCATTTCCATTGCTGTTTGGTTCCAGAACCTGTCTTTTTTCAGTTATTGAAAGAATGTGTATCTGCTGGAGTTAGAGACTAATTGAACACTGTGCCTTTGTGTTGATCGAGCCTCTGGTATGCATTATTGATATGTTGAATTCAAATTAAGAACCTGTCTCTTTCAGATCTGGCATTGTGAGAATCTACAACAGCATAGAGAAAATGACTTGCAAATCTGTCTATGTTGTTCTCTCTCTCTTTTTTTTATTGTGTTTAGAACCTTTGTGTTTTCCTTCCTTGAGCTGTCTTTCTTGCTTTCAAGTAGAGCATTGATGATTGGTTTTTACTGCAGAAATTGCTTCTTTATTTAGGTTTTTTGCTCTTTTTTGGGGTGTTGCAGGCTGACTTTTGAAACTGCCCTTAAACTTCGTGGTGGCCCTTCATTGGTTTTTGCTCATTCGTTGGGGAACAATGTATTCCGATACTTTTTAGAATGGTTGAAGCTAGAAATTGCCCCCAAAAAATATATCCAATGGTTAGATGACCACATTCATGCCTATTTTGCTGTTGGTAAGCTTCTACTCTGCACTTTGTTCAACTCTTCATGTAGAATTGCCTTAANTGTTCTTTAATTGCTACAATGCCAATTTCTTGATTGCCGGCTTTTTTAATATGTTGCCATCTTTCAGTGTAATACTATAATAAGTTTGACAAATGCTACAAAATTATACTGTCGCTGTTAAAGCTTGAGGAGTAAACCTATTGCTTTATTTCTTTTATTTTTACTTTTTCCTTATTTTTAGGATGATAATTAAAAAGATAGGATTTTTGATTTCACAAGGGAAACTTTGCATTTATCTTGTGTATATCTTGTGCATCCTAATTTTATGTGATGAACACCTTTTTTTTTAAAGTTTTTAATTGCCTTTCATAACAGCTTCTAAACAATTCCAGTCATTTCCATTGCTGTTTGGTTCCAGAACCTGTCTTTTTTCAGTTATTGAAAGAATGTGTATCTGCTGGAGTTAGAGACTAATTGAACACTGTGCCTTTGTGTTGATCGAGCCTCTGGTATGCATTATTGATATGTTGAATTCAAATTAAGAACCTGTCTCTTTCAGATCTGGCATTGTGAGAATCTACAACAGCATAGAGAAAATGACTTGCAAATCTGTCTATGTTGTTCTCTCTCTCTTTTTTTTATTGTGTTTAGAACCTTTGTGTTTTCCTTCCTTGAGCTGTCTTTCTTGCTTTCAAGTAGAGCATTGATGATTGGTTTTTACTGCAGAAATTGCTTCTTTATTTAGGTTTTTTGCTCTTTTTTGGGGTGTTGCAGGCTGACTTTTGAAACTGCCCTTAAACTTCGTGGTGGCCCTTCATTGGTTTTTGCTCATTCGTTGGGGAACAATGTATTCCGATACTTTTTAGAATGGTTGAAGCTAGAAATTGCCCCCAAAAAATATATCCAATGGTTAGATGACCACATTCATGCCTATTTTGCTGTTGGTAAGCTTCTACTCTGCACTTTGTTCAACTCTTCATGTAGAATTGCCTTAAATTGTAGGACATGCACTTTATCTGAATTTTGTTATGCTTCTTTGATTTCAGGATCCCCTCTTCTAGGTGCAACTCAAACTGTCCAAGCAGTACTCTCTGGATTCACATTTGGTCTTCCTGTTTCTGAGGTTTCCGTTTAGTATTTTTGGGATTTTTTTTTTGTATATCTATGACTTCTTTTTACTTCTTCACGGTTTTCACCATCATATGAGTTCCCCTTTGTTTCCAGGAATATCTCTTTTTAGCCTAGTGGTCATATGAACTGAAAATTTCAGATTTAATCAATGAAAGCAATTTACATTAGCTGAAGTGCTTGGGGGATCCCTGATTGTGGTAGCTTATTTTTTTTGATCCTGTACTAATACATTTTATTGTCAAATCATATGATGGCAAGATGTCAGGGTACAGCTCGATTGATGTTCAATTCATTTGGCTCTTCATTATGGATGATGCCGGTTTCAAAGTATTGTAGGTCTGATAATGTATATTGGAAAAATTTCTATGATGGGAGCAGGAAGGGTCAACATGCTTACCTTTGTGATGAAAACGAATTCCGGTCAAACTACTCTGGATGGCCGACAAATATTATCAATATTGAAATTCCTTCTACTCGAGGCATGACTTAAAATTTGTGTGCTTATTTTGTAGCAATGACATTGTAATTATGCTCATAGGCTCTATTTCTGTCTTAGCAGGAGCTGATGCTTATCCATCATTTGTAGATGTGGCAGAAACCAACATGTCTAGCATGGAATGTGGATTCCCAACTCAGTTATCCTTTTCTGCTCGTGAAGTCTCAGATGGGACCTTTTTCAAGGCAATAGAAGACTATGATCCTGATAGCAAAAGGCTCTTGTACCAATTACACAAGTGAGTATATAACTGCTATTCTTCTCTGGAAATTTGCTTTGAAATGCAATCTTTCTGATGCAGAATACAATAACAAGACAACATCTCCCATTGTTGTAGATTGTTTGAAGTGGAACCCAATCATATTCCAATTAACTTCCCAAAAAAACTTTGTCCTTGTCTCCTTTGGGTCCACAACCTCCATGACGTAGTGAAACCCTTCATGTTTAACATTTGAGGGAACTGAGTCTAGCCTTTCTTATTTTGGTGGGTGGCATTGTGATTGTTACCATGTTTGTTGACATTCCAGTCATTTCGCTTTTCTGTTTATTTTTTTCCGTATAACCGCAGCAAAATCATGCATGATGTCAATCTGTGCAACACAAGTCTTTATCACTAGACGTAACTATGGTTTAGGTACTCTCGAGGCTGCGACGCAGGCGAATATAGAACAGTTACATGCATTGGTAGTCAGTCTTTCTCAACTATTTCTGCCAAGATCGATGGTACTTCTGTATCTGCTAGTTCAAAGATGGAAATATGTCTCTCCTACACAGATGTTTCGTTGATTCTTCTTTTATTGTTTATGAATACATATCTGAATTGAGNAATTTTTTTCCGTATAACCGCAGCAAAATCATGCATGATGTCAATCTGTGCAACACAAGTCTTTATCATTAGACGTAACTATGGTTTAGGTACTCTCGAGGCTGCGACGCAGGCGAATATAGAACAGTTACATGAATTGGTAGTCAGTCTTTCTCAACTATTTCTGCCAAGATCGATGGTACTTCTGTATCTGCTAGTTCAAAGATGGCAATATTTCTCTCCTACACACAGATGTTTCGTTGATTCTTCTTTTATTGTTTATGAATACATATCTGAATTGAGTGGTATTAAATGAAATTCATCTTTCCCACGTGTTTTCAATGCTTTTTATTTCAGGTTATATCATGGCGATCCAGTACTAAATCCACTGACACCTTGGGACAGGCCACCTCTAAAAAACATATTCTGTATATATGGAGTAGATATGAAAACTGAGGTATAGTCCTATGTGAATTGACCTTGCAAATTGTTGTGATTAAATTGTACTGAATGCATGCATATTTCTTTTTTGATTTCTTAACTGCACATTTGAACTAATATGACATTAGTCTGCAATTTATGCTGTTATCTATTTGATGTTTTTGAAATTTNAACTGCACATTTGACCTAATATGACATTAGTCTGCAATTTATGCTGTTATCTATTTGATGTTTTTGAAATTTTCGGAAGTCCTGGAATTTCAAAAGATTTTAGGATCAATTTTCAGCAGTTTCAAATCTTTNTTTTGATTTCTTAACTGCACATTTGAACTAATATGACATTAGTCTGCAATTTATGCTGTTATCTATTTGATGTTTTTGAAATTTTTGGAAGTCCTGGAATTTCAAAAGATTTTAGGATCAATTTTCAGCAGTTTCAAATCTTTCCAAAGACCACGGGATTTGCCAAGTCTCATGTTTGCCCCATTACATTGTTTTCGTTATATTTATGTAGCTGTGAACTATAACACGGTAAAGGGAAAATGAGTTTGATTTGTGTTTTGAAATCTAAAAGGTTACAGATTCCTAAATTGGCAGTCAATAGCATGTCTATTCTGGCTTGGGAACTATAGAATGATATAAATGAAAATTGTTCATTTCAAAAAAATTATAATTGAAAATTGTTGCTGGTATATTGGAACTGGTAATAATTATTGTATGGGTTATATGTCTTAGAAATATTCTTGCACATTTGTAAACCGATAACTATTGTGACAGAATTGGATTTGGGTCTACCCAATTCAATAGCAACATTTGTTATATTCAGTATGTCCGTAGGCTTGGTCCATTTACTTTTCATGGCTGTAAAAGTCTAGTTTGATCTGTCACTCAGGGCAAAAAGCTTGCCCTTTATACCTTTCATCAGTTGGGTTTAAAGGTTACGAGCAGAAAGAATAGCGTCCATTATATTAGCTTATTAAATTTTGCATTGTCCGACTTCTTCAAGCATCCATGGGTTGGTCTGCTCATCTGTTTTACTCATTTGAAGTGCCACCTATTTCATGCTTATGTAGCTGTGACATTTTCAATGATATAAGTTTTATCTGGAATTCTGTTGTCTTTTTTATCTAAAAAATTTATTGCATATGTATAATTTGAAATAACTACATGTTATTAAGTGTTTGATTCACAAGTTCCTAGAGGTTGTTGCTGCATAAGCTTTTTTTTTTAAAACTTTGGCATTGTTCTCAATTGTATTCAGTCACTACAGTACTGGGGACTTTACAGACTCCCTTAAGGTCTGTGTAGGGACCTCCCTGAACTGCCATTAGTTGGGCCAAGTTGATCATATACCTCCCACAGTTATCAATCGAAAAGAAAAACATCAAGTGACTTGTATACCCTTTGGCTGTTAACAAGTATTTTAGACACAGACATTTGCATGAAGGGATCAAAACCTCTCATTGATGAATTGGAGGTTTTTAAGTACCTGATAAAGGAGGCAACAGAAATATAGAATAAGTAGCTTGCTAACATTGGAATGTTTGACTTCCTCAAAAAACGTTAGAATGTTTGGTACTTTCCGACAATAAAAACATTAGAATGTTTAGTCAATTAGTAAATCACCAATAAACCTGTCTTGACTCTTATTATCAAGGTTTTCAGTGGTGATGAAATCACCCCTGATTGCTATATTTGACTATAAGCAAATGAAGGGGACTATATGTGAAATATTCAGAAAATCTGAGGGGAGGTTGGTATTAGTTCTGAAATATTAGGGGATGTCCCTGGAATTTCAAGAAAACTCAAAGGAGGTAATTGTAATTTCTGTTTTGTTTTGTCAATTTTGTTGTGACAGATTGATAGATTAACTCCGTCATTTTTCCTTTCATAAGCTAGGGGATTTAGGTTCCTTTTTGTTGCTAACCATGATATCGTGCATGATGTTTCTTGTATTTCGTCAAATGGCAAAACAGGTTGGTTACTATTTTGCTCCAAGTGGCAAGCCTTACCCTGATAACTGGATCTTAACAGATGTCATATATGAGATTGAAGGATCTTTGTATTCTAGGTAACTGTCATCAGCATCTGATTATTGATCCTATTTGACATTATGGCTAGATTCTTAATGAAATATATGTTGTAGTTTGCACACATGCTTTTTACGTGAGATTCTTATTGTAGTGGACAATACTTGATGTTGATGTTTTACCAATGAATATCGATTGTGCAGTGATCAGTGTTATTTCTGTCATCACGCTAATGGTTGAATATTCGGTAGTTGAGTGTAAGGTTAGATTGGAAATATGTGGATTATTGCAGTGTGAGACGTTGAATGATTTATAAATATCATATATCCAGTGCTCCCGAGCCTTCTAGAAACTATTGTTAGTGCTATATATTATATGTCCATCAGCCTCTGCCGTTGTGTATAAATACTTTTGAACCTAATCAAATCTAAAAGCAACAATGCTTCATTCAACTCATTTGGCATGCAACAAAAGAAATCAGTTGGCATTTTTGGCTCTTTTATCCCTTTTATTTCTTTTTATTGTTGGGGGGAAGAGGAGAAAAGGGGGGGGGGGGGGGGG
>CAUOFW020003813.1:275112-294662 GCA_963454935.2 Ilex paraguariensis
TTTTTTTTTTCGGATTTATAGATTGGTCTAAGATTGTGTGTCATCATATGACCTTTTTCTAATAGAATCTTTGATGAAAATAATTTCATTCCTTGAATGCCGTTCTTATACGGATCATAATAACTGAACTCTCGTGGTAGTGGTCTAAATGCTTAACGATTCATACTTTCAGCGGTGTGTATTTACTGAAATTCACAACCATACGTGCATGTTGTGTTTCTGTATGATAGCTAATAACGTCTGTTTCAAGCTACACTTGTGTGTTAGAGGGTTCTCTTCATTTCTACACCATTTACTTGTTACAAATGACAAAGCCATTCCCTTTTTCTATCAGAACTGATGGTTCTGGCCCTGCAATTTTGTTCATTTGAGGTAAGAATTACGCTGACCAATATAGAAGTTGCTTTCAGTCTAATTGTGCTTATGTTCTGCGATATATGTTTGTTCTGTTTATGATGGTTCATTAGCACCACTTAATGGTTTTCTTGTATTCGTGTTAAATGATGCTCACTTTTTAACATGGGCAAACTTTCTCCTTTGGTGGCTGTGGTGTACCAATCTTTGTCAGTCCTACCCACCCTCTATGGTTTTCAAGAGAAGATGAAATATCTAGTATCGTTCCTCCACTTTTTTTTTTTTTAATGGTTAATTCATCCACAAGATGATTTTCGCACCCATGAACGATAACTCCCACTATTGACTATTGCTAACATATCTTCTTATTATTGGTCCCCTAATCTGGTATGAAATGCTTGAAAATAGCAAGAATTCGCCAACCGGTATTCTTCCTACACCATTTTAAGACTTTGTTCACCACTCGGGAAGGACTTAGTATATGTAAAATAAGTAATAGTGGATGTTTTGAATTTGTCTTTCTTATTGAGATACATCTTGATCGAGTTTTTCTCTGCCTCATCAGTCTTTACTTTTTAAAAACTAGTTCTTTATTCATTTGGTGGCTATCTTTATTTTTATTTCATAGCAATCTCTGATCGTTCTGTATATCCTTTTTCCTAGTTGATCTTATGTTGAGAACAACAGAGCTTAAGTTTTACACCTCATTCATTTGGAAGCCCGCATACCTCACTTTGCCTTAGGTTATGAATAGAAAATGTCCTTAATTTGGTTTTTGCTTGTTTCTTTATCCAACAATTTCAGTCAGAGCATGATGGGTCAGATGTACAAGTCCACTTGAATGTACAACATCATCATGACGCAGACGTAATTCCCAATATGACAAAGTCCCCTAGGGTTAAGTACATAACCTACTATGAAGATTCTGAAAGTCTTCCAGGAAAGAGGACAGCAGTTTGGGAGCTGGATAAAGGTCCGTGGATTTTTTAACTGAAGTTGGATTCTGAGGGTTTCATGCCTAATAGTTGATTCCATATACGCAGCATTAAACAATGGATTAACACACAATTTTTTTCCCTGAACTTGACTCCTATGATGATTTCAATATTTCTGTCAAAGTTATCTGGTTAATATGTTAAAGCTGGCAAAAATTTTGCTTTCTTTTTTTCTTAAATCTTACCTGATTTCTATTGGTTTGTCGTCTTTGCCAGAGCAAATTGATTTATGAATTTAGCATCGAATTATGAACCTCATGTTTAAGTGATAGTGTACGAGTTATCTTCCGCAATATGAATGTATTCACTTCATAGCCAATGCTTGGCTTTTATAGGTAGTGTCTAAGGGCTTCATTTAGAGTTAGAAATAAACTAAATAAGCACCGTTTAGAGCAAACTTTCAGCCTATTGCATGCATCATACTCATACATACATCTGCAATCTCCCTAGTGCCAAGAGGCTACAATTTTGCTGTATTTGCTGCTGCCCAAAACTTAACTGAAAGTAATTCTAGGCATCCACAGTTTCTGCTCTTATGCAATAGAAAAATAATAATAGAAGAGCAATGCTATAGAGACCTAATTGGAGGATCTAATGATGTGGCTTCAATGCAACCATTGGATTACTTGTGAATTACAATGTTAGATGGAGCCCACTACTGATCTAATGGTCGTACTAAATAAGGTCCCCAGATTAGGTCCAAAGAGCATTTTCCATAATAGAAATTGGTAGTGAATTTGGAGGGTTTTTTCCTCAATGCAAGACATATACCTGATTTGTAGAATCAGTCCAAAATTAAATATTTATAGTGTATAATAAAATTAAGTCCTACTTTTCTTGGGCTTTTCCCCATCGTTTGCTTTCTGCACTAGTTGACAGGCCATATTCCTACTCTAGCCTATCACAGTCTCCGCTGCAGGCATGGAGTGCATTTATGGTGCCCAAACTTCACATTCATCCTACAAAAAATAAAAATAAAGAACAACGAAAAAAAGTGAAAATAGGCTTCCCCTAGAGAAGTTGTGGCGTTAGCGTGTCTTGTTGAAAATTGGCATCCTATGAAATTGATAGTTTGAACTTGGTTTTACATAAATAATCCTCCAAAAGCCTCTCTATTTTCCTCACTTTTAAGTGATAGCTAGCCAATCCTCATACATCTAGCAAAAATGTTGGTCCCCTGTGCATATTTAAGACATTCAAAGGAAGACATCCTTACCATATATTCTCTTATAATTTATCGTATATCCATGGAGACATTATAATTTATAATCCAGGACCAAAGAGATTAAAAGTAGAAAAAAGAGCAAAACATTCCAATTCTTGTTCTGCATTCAATGGTCTATATTCAATGGCAAAAGTAATCCCCTATTACTTTGCTTGCTATTTGTAGGCTTCTCACAAAAGGTCCAAATGAGGAAATAAAAGCTAGTTCAATGCATGAGACAACCACTAAATTAAACAAAACCCTAGATTAAAGAAATTGCATCGTTAGGCTTAAATAAATCTAATTATGAGTGTTGCACTCCCTCCTCACTTAGGTGCGAACTGTGACGCTTTTTTGGACAAACAGGGCATTATAGTTTCGGTCTAGTTTTGTTGCGTTTCTTGATAAGATGACAGAGGAATTTGATGATGATAGAAGCAGATGCAGTACCTGTCTATCTTTTGTACTTCCAGTTGGGATGCGGCCCCCTTAATTCTATTCTGATTCAATTGTTATGGCAACTTCTCACAGTCAGTTGGATCTGTTTCTCTGCAGCAAATCACCGGAACATTGTTAGATCCCCAGTTCTAATGCGGGAGCTGTGGCTTGAGATGTGGCATGATATTCATCCTGACAAACAATCAAAATTCGTGACAAAAGGTTGAACTGTCCACAAAATTCTTCTTTATTTTGTATTTTCAACTAGTAAATCTTTTCTGTGACAGCTACGCGTGGACCTCTGAGGGATGAGGACTGTTATTGGGATTATGGAAAAGCTCGGTGTGCATGGCCTGAGCATTGTGAATACAGGTTATGTCCTCTTCCTTTTTCAAAAAATCATTTTTTGAGTAGAACATTATGGCTGTCCGCTTCACAGCTGCATATAATGATGCAGGTATGTTTTTGGAGATGTTCACCTGGGGCAGAGCTGCAGGTTGAAAAATTCTTCAGCTGATCTTCTCTTGCATTATGTATAGATTGCAAGGTACCTTTTTCTGTTCCTTCCCAGTCATGCTTTGTATGTTTTGGAACCCATTTCTTAGTAACTCCAAGTAGATAATTAGGCCCAGGCAGCAGCTATCTCCTTTTTTTTTCTTTGGAAGATGGGGGGGGGGGGGAAGGGGCAAAGCCTTCACAAGTCAAGGAGTACCATTGAGCAAAGCCTTCACAAGACAAGGAGTACTATTGAGCCAAATTCCCATTGAGTTTGGATTAGAGTTTTAAATGATGATAAGTTGTTGAATAGAATATGACCTAGCAGGCTAGCAAGAGGAGTTGTAGAGAAAAACTTAATTCATCTCAAACTGGGAGACATGGTTGGAAATCTTCTGTGCCTCTTATGGGAGATTAAAGAAGGAAGAAAGGAAAGAACTCTCTTTAGTTTTCTGCTACATGTCAATAATTGGCAGCCGTTTAGGTTTGTATTGAATCTATTGACTGATCTTCCCCGTCTTTTCCAATGGAGCTTAGCAGGTATTTGTGGACTGATTTGCCAAGTCATCACAAGATGCCTAAGATTTATAATTACATCACTTGCTAATATAGCAAGATTTTGATGTGAGACTCCCTCTTTTTTTTTCACTTCAGCGGCCTGAAAATCTTCAAATGCATCCTGAGCTTGTGGCGCCTATATAAATTGCTTCCATTCCTGTCCTGATTTACCTGCACAGCTTGAGGTATGCAATGTAATGGTTCTTTCTTTTTTGTATAAGTTTTTTCTCCGAGGCTGTTTATGGTGATTTGTGACAAATGTATTATCACTTTGGAGCTGTGTTGCAGAAAGGTAGACGCGAACTTTTTAGAACTGGCGATGGTGGCATCAGGAGCATTGACCCCAATTTTTGTGAGTACTGTGGTGCTGTGGTGAACTACATACTACTATACAATGAGATCAAGATTTATTTGTATCATAAATAAGTCGAACAGAATTTAGGCAGTGTGTGTGATTCTCACGAAAGAATATATTTATCGTATACATGTAGCATTTGAACATACTGCCTTCATATGTCGAAGCATTTGAAATAATTCTAAATTGTTGCAACTGTACGATGAATTTTTTCAACGTATTTCTTGTCATATGGGGTTGGGCCCCCTTCTAGTAAAAACTCTTTTTTGCAGGACGAAAACCGTGATTCTAAACCTCATCCGGCCTGATTACTAGCCTGTCGACAAACATTGCTTGTGATTATAAACAGATCTCCTTCGGGGGTATCAAACAACTCTTTGTTCTATGTTTCTAAATACTGATAAAGGCTTTCTTTCTTGTCCAAATTTCATGTTTGGATTCTGTGTGCCTGTGATTGCTCTATGTCTTTCTATGTAGTACAGACCTGAATCCGCGACCAGTCAATTTGGACTGAAATCCTCTTCATTACAACTTCACTTAATGGTAGATCATCTATTATGAATTCAAATTAAATCCACTATATATAGATAGGTTTCACACTCTATCACTCATACATGGTGGTGGGTACTATTAACAAAAGGAGCATCTCTCTCTAACATTAGTAGTACTACATAGGATATTACCCTTGTGCGAGCAAGTGCAACCTTCAGTTATTGTCCCATCAAATCATAGATACTGGAATCGAGCAAGTGCAACCTTCAGTTTTTGTCCCATCAAATCATAGATACTGGAATCGTAAATACTCCTATCGTTTCACGAATCATGGTCATACCATCCAAAATTAGATGGATTTGTGATCCAAATTGCTTAAATTCTCGACCCCAAATTGTACTTCAAACCAAAATAAATATTGGCTAATCATGTGTATATGAATGTATAATTACATATAGTCTCATAATAAAGGAATCGATCTTATAGAAAATAAACTACGACCCAAAGTAATGTATCAATCAAGTCTATTCTATCGCACTACATATTGAAAGATGGTATCGTATCATATACTCATACTCGTATCACGTACCAAATCAACCCAAGATCGAAATAAACAGTCCTCTACTAAGGACTTGTCCAACCCTTGGCCATTGTTTTCGTGAGTGAATATCACAGATTCACAGGGTCTTGCTTCAGACAAGGCAGTCTCAATAATCAAGCTTCACTAAATACCACTTAACAGGAATTTTGTGCATTGAATACAACAACATAGACCAAATAACATTTTTCATCAAGAATTACGAAATATTATAGTTTCATTACTGCTGCTGCTTCCCACTCACTCCATGCAAAACCTTTGTATTGAGTATTCAAGGTGTATGGGTAAAGGTAACAGAGATCCAGATCTGTCCTAACACGCCTACAAAGCAATTAATTGTTAAATAGCAACCTAACAAACATGGGTGCAGTCCATAGAAAAAGAAATTGGGAACAAAAAAAAAAAAAAAAATAATGTTCGAAGACATGAAGAAAACACACTTGGACTAGGGAGGACTTCCTATCTGCTCTTCTTTATTTCAAATGAGTATTTCAGCTCCATATGACATCTTCTGTCATCATCTTCAAACTGCTTGAGCAAGGACCCAGAAAAAGAAAAAAAAANAAAAAAAAAAAAAAAACTAATGTTGGAAGACATGAAGAAAACACACTTGGACTAGGGAGGACTTCCTATCTGCTCTTCTTTATTTCAAATGAGTATTTCAGCTCCATATGACATCTTCTGTCATCATCTTCAAACTGCTTGAGCNTATTTCAAATGAGTATTTCAGCTCCATATGACATCTTCTGTCATCATCTTCAAACTGCTTGAGCAAGGACCCAGAAAAAGAAAAAAAAACCAAGATTAGAGAACTTTTCCAGTATACAAAAGTATAATTTGCCAAAAGAAATAAAGTTAAGCTGAATCGTTTGAAACGTGGGTAATATTAAATGCGGTAGAATAAGGTTATTTCGCTTTGGAGAATCAAAAAGACACCAAACAAGATTGAATAAGGAAGCTGTTCTAGACCACAAAAGAAAGTTATGAAGAAATAAAGTTTTTTTTTCTAACCTTAAGCTGTGATAAAGTGAAAGAAAAAGGGTAAGAAAACCAGGCATCCAAGACAGGTGAGGATGAAACATATTTCAATTTTCAAGTATCAGATTATGCGTAGTTTAGATCCAAGACAGGTGACGGGATTATGTAAAAAATTACTTCCATCCGTCGTTGTCTAGCATTGCAACAACAATAACATAAAATGCAGAAGCACATCAATCGCAGGCATGCACATGGACTTATGGTAACTGCACAAACCTTAAGCTTTGCGTTGTATATTCCTCTTGCAAGCACACCAGAAGGAGTGGTCTCCTCATCTAAGTTGTGTACATACGGTTCCCGTTGAGGAGCAAAAGTACCCAACATCCCTTTGCTTTTATCGACTGACACCCAAATCGAACCACAAAATGAACAAGAAGCAAAAAAAATTAAGAAACCAAAAATTATCATTAGATCAGGACATTTGAGTAATGAACTTGGTCTCAAGCACAAAACAAACAATTGAGGGGTGTTCAAATCAAGAAATATAAATGTACTTTGACTTCTACAAAAGCACCTTCAAATCTAGAGCTTCACCATTCAACTTTGTGTTGGGGTAAATTACACTGGTGATTCTTGATGACTTGACGTATGCACTTAGTCTCACTTTGGTCCCCCAATTCTGAATTGTGTCATTTTGGTGCTTCAAGTTCTTGATTTGTTTTCAAAAAGTTCAATTTTTAATTTCTGTTCAACATAATACAGACAAGGGTTATGTATCTTTTGATCATGACCACCTCATGTGCACTTCCATTAATTATTTGGTCGAAAATTAGCATTTAGCATTTGGACCGCTTAAAATGAATCAAGCACTTTAAGGCCCAAAAAAAAACAGTATTGGAAATTGAGGAAAGTGAAGCCTAACGCTTACTTTCGGGACAACCAGTATAGTTTCCCCCTTTATTTAATGGAGTTTTGGAAGTAATACATTCCCATCGGAATAATAACATTTCAGGGTTTCAGCAAACTCTCCGAAATTAGGACTAATTGAAACTATGTTCACCAAACTTCACGAACAGTAGGCATAAATTCAGTTTGTTTTTCCATGAAAGCAGAGAATAGGTAAACCTCTCTCTAAATAAGTTAAAAAGTCATGAAAGATATGATACAATTATTATAGAGAATGGGTGGTATACCTAGACTCACAATCCTGTCCAAGCTTTTAAAATTTATGGAATCAGTTTCAAGTTAGTATTAAATTTGCCAGATTCTCAACTACCATTAATCTACTGTTCAAAAAATAAAAAAGACTACCATTAATCTGTCCAATATGATCCTAAATGAGAATAAAACAGATTCCAAACCTTGGATGCCTCCCTTCCAAACTGTATTAGAGTAGGCCAGGCCGGAGACAATGTTGTGCAGAACAGTGAATGCTAACTTAAGCTGATACCGAGACCCCTCCCTGAGAGTAAAAAGGAGAAGACCACTTTCACTTTCATCAACAGGTAAGGGAGTATTTATCTCCCCAATGTCATCAGATATGATTCCTATGGAGTGGAATTTAACTTCTGGCTCCATTTGTCCTAACACAAATGATAACATATATATCAATTCAACAAATTGAAATGTGGAACGAAAGAGTAACGTGGGAATAATCCTCCTGAAGCTAACCATTTAAATCGCTTTCGACACAACCAAGGAGCTTCTCTTTCCACCTCCTTAAGCTCTCATCATCCTGAAATGCATAATTAAACAGTGCAATAATATTGTGGAGATCCCAATCACACCAATGAATAATGCTATATCAGTTCATTTATAAGAGCATTTCTGATGCCCCATGGAAATGGAACCATTCCCACTTTGGTTCCATTAAAATGATTGCATAAATCCCCTCTGTATACATGTACACATCACCAAAAATTNGAGCATTTCTGATGCCCCATGGAAATGGAACCATTCCCACTTTGGTTCCATTAAAATGATTGCATAAATCCCCTCTGTATACATGTACACATCACCAAAAATTTAGTACTTCACCACCATCAAATACAGCATTTTAACTTGGTGAAATACTACAACATAATACAGTGCATTGCNTTTAGTACTTCACCACCATCAAATACAGCATTTTAACTTGGTGAAATACTACAACAGATAATACAGTGCATTGCCATGGAAGTTGAAAACACCACTTTACTAATATAAATGAAGCTATAATCTTAAATATGCAGTTTACCTTTAAACCCCAAAGTGTCAGCAAGACACCAAAGAAATTTGTCTGATTAAAATTTGAGTTTGGACAAATTACATTGCCTGATGGACGAACCCAAATCACTCATAGCAGAAATATTAAAAACAAATGAAGGATCTACCAATTTGGGTACTTTATATCATTGATCATTCTGTAAAGAATGATATCAAAAATAGAAACCCTAGAGCAGAGCAGAAGGAGAGATAGGGGAAGCCATGAGAGACAGAGAGAGAGATATTTACCCAAAAAAAAAAACTCGAAAAAGAACAAAGAAACACATTCAAATATCACATCCATACACACAGAAGAAGAATGGTATATGAGGCAGTAGCAAAAACCTTGTCTTTCTCAATCTGATCTTTGAGAGGAACAAGAGGGCTAGGAACAAAATTACCAAAAACTTCAGTACCATTGTTGTCATCATCATCACGATCTTCAGTAACAGCTTCATCGTCAAAACCCTCCCCTGGCTTTTCAGTCACTTCTACTTCTTTCTTCTCTTCTTGTGTCTCTTCACCACCACCACAACCTGAAGAAAACCCAGAAGAGGGTCCTGCCTCCGCTCCCTTGCCACCCTCCATCTCTCTCTCTCTCAATTCGACACCACACCCGCACCAAGAACTTCAGTCAAGAAAACCCGCTGTCTCTCTCTCCACCTATATATAGCAGCACAGACATTGTTTGGTGTTGTTTGGTTGTCTTTTGTCTTTATCTCTCTCTCTCTCTCTCTCTCTCTGAACTGTGTTGGCGTGCTGGTCAGTGAGTGGATAATTGCCTTGGTACATACTACTTTTCATACCAAAAGAGAGAAGAGTGCGGAACAGATTTTGATATCTCCAAGTGTGATTTTGCAAAGGGTCCCTCCGTAAAAGATTACGGCAATTTTTTTTGGGTAACAAAGATTGTTGGAATTTATTCCAAATATTTGTGATTTTTAATCTTCCATCAAAACAAGTTCTTTTAGTCGAACGTTCTCGACCCCGATCTAAAAAATTCGTTTTAAATCAAATTTAAAAAATTATTTAAATTTAAAATGAGTCTAAAATAAGTTAATTTCAAATATTTACATATAAACTATTTAAGTTTGTCGAGTCTGAACCAAGTCTGTTGGGCTCGTTTAAAAAATGAGCCGAGCCTGAACGAATTGAAACCCAAGCTGAACTCAATTCGATTAACAACTCTATCTGTACATATGTAGTTCAATGACCAAAAGAAAAAAATTACATACATAGTCTTTTTTATTTAAAATTTTTGTTGTGTTTAAGTTTGTTGATTTCTTTCGAGTTTAATCGAATATAAAAGTGTACATAAGTACGTATTGAAGAGAATCGTTAATTACTAAGATTTGAGGACATCACTTTTACTATGTATGCAGTGATTCAAAATGTTTTTGTTTTGATGTCGAAAATACTCTTTTCTTTTACCTTTTTTTATTAAAAAAAAAATCTATTATGACTATTAACTACTAGATAGGATACTCGAACAAATAACATTCATTCCTCTCGAGATAGTGTTAATCATTTTGACTAGACCCGAAAATCTAGTTTGCTTTTACTGTGATGCCATGATTAAAGGGATATGAAACTAGAGATTTGAATCTTCTTTAATATAACCTTGTCGAGAACATATCATTTGTGATCAATTTATGTAAAGTCTATTATGAAAGTGAATAGTCCACTTGTACATGGTGAGTGAGATAATTTTTTTTTTTTTTTAAAGGTATACATTATAAAGTACTAGGGATAACTCGTGTCTGAAAGTACTGTGCAATGTAAATAATTTTGAGAGGGATATTAGTAGATGTTGAATGAGTTTATTTGAAACCATCAGATGGATTTATTGAAACCTGTCACATTTTATATTATAAATTTGAATCTCAAAACACATTTAGCTACTACATGATTTTATTTTTCTGGTATAATAAGCGCAACTCTAACCCTCGCTTCATCTAAATCATTTCCAATTTTTTCATATGCCTCGTCAAATAAAAGCATTCACATGATAATAATAAGTGGCATAATGATGCAATATTTGCTTATCAATTCATGCATGCAATGTAAGGCATTGATGAAATGGCATTAAACTCAATTCAAAGTGTATATAGTATTATCATAAATGAATCTAAATATATGATTACATTCACATGGGATCAAGGATCAAAAATTCATTTCGAATTTTAAGAGAATCAAAATGAAACAACGATAAGATCGAAATTCTAATGTTTTTAAGGTGTTTCAGAATATTTCGAGCTGTTTTGAGATGTTTCGACACGTTTTCACCATTGTTTTCAGAATATTTTAAAATATTTCGGTATATTTCAACAAATATTTCTTAATATTTTCAAAATAAACTCTCAAAATTTATATTCGTTTCCATGTTATTTTCGAAATGGTTCTGAAACATCTCCAAAATATTGCTAAAATATTTTTGTTTCTTATCTGGTAGAAACAATACACCAAAACAAAAATTTTAATCCTTAGATGGAATAGATTTTAATGCAAAAAGAATTTGGAAAAGGTGCACCAATGAAATATGAATCTTTTTCCAAAATATTATAATTTTTTTTTCAATTTACCATGATTTTTAACTATATAAATTTTTTTATGAAAGCGTTATTTGAATCACATATTTCCTTAGAAAAAAAATTTGCAAAATAAATTATTAGAAGTTGTCTATTTTTTTTTATTTTTTTTTTTGAGAAGATAGAAGTTGTCTATTGAAAGTGTGATTTGCAAATCCATTTTAATATATACTACTAATAAAAGTACCTTGAGATAAAAATTTCTTAATTTCTATTTTATCCTTATAAAAGATTGTAAATATCACTTTATCCTTTCACAATTAAATATCAAAATTATCATCATATCCTTATATCTTTAAATCTTCAAATTATCTATATCATATCTTTTAATTATTTATTCTTTATTTATAAATATCACTTTCTATAAAAAAAAATTGATTGACTATATTATCCTTAAAATATATATATATTCATTATATNATATATATATATATATATATATATATATATATATATTCATTATTTTTTCAATAAAGTGTTCAAAAAATTTTCAAAAACTACATTAATGTAATATTATTCATATCATATGCAAAGATAACATTATCGCTACATATATGTATTTTATATTTCATCGAAAAGTTTAACTCTTTTATTTCTAATATATTTTTTTTAAAATTAATTTATGTTATATCAGTATAATTCTTTTGNATCGCTACATATATGTATTTTATATTTCATCGAAAAGTTTAACTTTTTTATTTCTAATATATATTTTTTTAAATTAATTTATGTTACATCAGTATAATTCTTTTGTCACAATAATCTTTTTAAGTTGTACTAAGATTTTATGTAAAAATAGATATGGTTGTGTATTTTAAAGTAAAACTTGAATTTTTTAAAATTTTAATATACTTGATAATATATATTATAGATTATTAAATCTTATCCTAATTAGTCTAACTAATTATTAATTAGAGTAAGGTTCCAATGTGATTAGTATATTGATAATTACTTTTTATTTTATTCAAGAAATTATAAGTGGAATCCTAATCAAATGAATTGTAAAAAATTTAATTTCTCAAACATCACTAAAAAATCAATATCCATCACCAAATTTTTTAAAAAATAAACTTTAACTATTTCTTTTTTTTTTTTTTGTATAATTAGAACAAAGAATTTTGAAAACATATATGGCTCGTTTGGTAGACGTATTATGAGGGGATTAAATATTAGATTGTACTATTTTTTATTTAATCGGGTCTAATACTTTATTTGATAAACAAATTTGATACCGTATTAATTTCAAAAACTTGTACTTATCATATACTCATAGTATATTTTTTATACGATAAACCTGAATTATAGAAGTGTTTTAATACCTCTAAAAGATGTGGTATTATAATCCAACTCAAATGTATTATTCTACACATTTACTATTATAACCCCCCAAGTGATAAATTCAAATTGTCATCAATGTAAAAAATACTGATTGTGAGTATTTTTGTTAATTCAAAATTAATACGATGAAATAATTCTCTAATCAAATATCCGATTGGATTAAATAATTATTATTCAACGCTCATATTGTGTATTGTCAAACAGTAGATAAATTTACTCATTATTCTAATACTATATTTAATCTTGTCTTTAATTCATCTGTATTGTATTATACTATATTATTTTATCTAATTCATCTAGTTTTAATACCACCACCAAACGAGCCCATAAAGTTTTCATACTCGTATAATAGAATGAGCGGNTAATTCATCTGTATTGTATTATACTATATTATTTTATCTAATTCATCTAGTTTTAATACCACCACCAAACGAGCCCATAAAGTTTTCATACTCGTATAATAGAATGAGCGGTGAAAAATTAAACTTCGTAAATTTGAGATAATATTTAATTTAAATATACATATACATAATATATTTTATTAATTTTTGTATAAAAAAATTATTCACGTGCAACACATGTGGTACATTGTTAGTACTAAAAAATGGGAGTTTAGAATTGTTGTTCCTAAGCATTAAAATTGAGACAACACTATGAGGTAAAAGAAAGGGGGTGCTAATTCAAATTTGGGAGAATTACACTCAAACTCCTGAGATTTGTCACTTAATCACTCAAATCCCATGATATTTGAAGTATTGCACACAAACCAACTAAAGTTTGTATGCGCGTAACACTTAGACCCCNATGAGGTAAAAGAAAGGGGGTGCTAATTCAAATTTGGGAGAATTACACTCAAACTCCTGAGATTTGTCACTTAATCACTCAAATTCCATGATATTTGAAGTATTGCACACAAACCAACTAAAGTTTGTATGCGCGTAACACTTAGACCCCTGCTGTAAATATATCCGTTAATAAATTATACCTAGACCCATTAAAGTTTATAAACATATATTACTTAAACGACCAAATTAAAATATCAAATTATCTCAATTGAAGCTAAAAGATATTGTGTTTATTACAACTTGACCCTCNCCCTGCTGTAAATATATCCGTTAATAAATTATACCTAGACCCATTAAAGTTTATAAACATATATTACTTAAACGACCAAATTAAAATATCAAATTATCCCAATTGAAGCTAAAAGATATTGTGTTTAGTACAATTTGACCCCCTGTTTAATTTTTTAATTTTAGTAATTTTATTCTTATAGATATTATAATTGTATACTAACAAGGGGTCTAAGTAATATATGTTTACAAAATTCAGGGAGTTTGAATGTAATTTATTAATGAATATATTTATAACAGGGTCTAAGTATTACGTGCGTACAAACTTTAGGGGGTCTAAGTGTAATACTTCAAATATCAGGGATTTTAAGTGATTAAGTGACAAACTTCAAGAGATATAAGTATAATTCTCCCTTCAAATTTCTAAAAGATTTGTGTTGTGGGGGGTTGGGTTGGGTTGGGTTGGGTTGGGGGGGAGTATTACTGTCACAATCTACTCAAACATTAATCGTGTCTTGAGTCATAACCGGTGACCCTCCCCGTAATTTTTGGTTTTTATATATATATATATATATATATAATTTAAATTTAATTTTTTAAATTTGACTAGTTATAACTCATACCTAAAGATACGATAGAACATAAAATTAAAATCTCAAAAAATTGATCTCACTATATTAAATAATATTTTTTCTTCATTTATTTGATTATATCATTCAAAATCTATTTTTCCTCACTATTGTCTTAAAAAAATTGACAAAATTTTCTAAAAATATGTAATTTGATAAAAAAAAATTTAACATATATATATTATCGTGTATGAAAAATATTTGAAGTAAAAATTATGTTAAACTATAAATTAATTAAATATTAAACGATTGAATATGTGATAAAAATAGGTGATGTGATAATTCTGAGGGGAAAAATATATAGGGGATAAAATTCAATTGCTTATATGTTTTATTATATACTAATTATTGTCTGTACTTTAAGGTATAGAGTAATAAAAAAATGGTCAATAATAAATATATTTGTATTCACACTTAAAATCAAATTACAAACATTAAAGAGAGAGAAATGAATTTAAACACCAATTATAATCGAGGTGAACGATGGTAGTGATGGTAGGCGACAATAGTGGTAATGGGAGAGGATGATGGTTATGCTGGGTGGCTATAATCATGGTGATGGTAGAAGCCGTGAGTAACAACGGTGATGGTGGTGATGAATTTTGGGTGAAGATGATAGTAGTGGCAATTATGGGTGACAGCAATGGTGGTAGTGAGTGTGGGTGGTGGTGGGCAACAGTGATAGTGGTTGGCAGTGGTGCTGCTAGGGCAACAACGATGGTGGTGGGTTGTGATGAAGGGCGATGACAATAGTGGTAATGGACGACGATAGGTGCTTCTAGGCGACGGTGTGATAGGTGAGGGTAATGGTGGGCGATGACGGGTGTTGGTGGTGGTAGGTGTGGTGGGGGTCGATAACAGTGGCTGACNAAACGACCAAATTAAAATATCAAATTATCCCAATTGAAGCTAAAAGATATTGTGTTTAGTACAATTTGACCCTCTGTTTAATTTTTTAATTTTAGTAATTTTATTCTTATAGATATTATAATTGTATACTAACAAGGGGTCTAAGTAATATATGTTTACAAAATTCAGGGAGTTTGAATGTAATTTATTAATGAATATATTTATAACAGGGTCTAAGTATTACGTGCGTACAAACTTTAGGGGGTCTAAGTGTAATACTTCAAATATCAGGGATTTTAAGTGATTAAGTGACAAACTTCAAGAGATATAAGTATAATTCTCCCTTCAAATTTCTAAAAGATTTGTGTTGTGGGGGGTTGGGTTGGGTTGGGTTGGGTTGGGGGGGAGTATTACTGTCACAATCTACTCAAACATTAATCGTGTCTTGAGTCATAACCGGTGACCCTCCCCGTAATTTTTGGTTTTTATATATATATATATATATATATAATTTAAATTTAATTTTTTAAATTTGACTAGTTATAACTCATACCTAAAGATACGATAGAACATAAAATTAAAATCTCAAAAAATTGATCTCACTATATTAAATAATATTTTTTCTTCATTTATTTGATTATATCATTCAAAATCTATTTTTCCTCATTATTGTCTTAAAAAAATTGACAAAATTTTCTAAAAATATGTAATTTGATAAAAAAAAATTTAACATATATATATTATCGTGTATGAAAAATATTTGAAGTAAAAATTATGTTAAACTATAAATTAATTAAATATTAAACGATTGAATATGTGATAAAAATAGGTGATGTGATAATTCTGAGGGGAAAAATATATAGGGGATAAAATTCAATTGCTTATATGTTTTATTATATACTAATTATTGTCTGTACTTTAAGGTATAGAGTAATAAAAAAATGGTCAATAATAAATATATTTGTATTCACACTTAAAATCAAATTACAAACATTAAAGAGAGAGAAATGAATTTAAACACCAATTATAATCGAGGTGAACGATGGTAGTGATGGTAGGCGACAATAGTGGTAATGGGAGAGGATGATGGTTATGCTGGGTGGCTATAATCATGGTGATGGTAGAAGCCGTGAGTAACAACAGTGATGGTGGTGATGAATTTTGGGTGAAGATGATAATAGTGGCAATTATGGGTGACAGCAATGGTGGTAGTGAGTGTGGGTGGTGGTGGGCAACAGTGATAGTGGTTGACAGTGGTGCTGCTAGGGCAACAACGATGGTGGTGGGTTGTGATGAAGGGCGATGACAATAGTGGTAATGGACGACGATAGGTGCTTCTAGGCGACGGTGTGATAGGTGAGGGTAATGGTGGGCGATGACGGGTGTTGGTGGTGGTAGGTGTGGTGGGGGTCGATAACAGTGGCTGACAACGATAGTGAGCAACAACGGGTGGTGGTGAATTATGGTAATGGATGGTGGTGGGTGCTGACAATGGTAGTGAGATGATGGTGGTAATGGTAATAATTATAAGAATGAAATGACGATGGTGGTGGGTGGTGGTAGTAGACGACGGTGATAACAATCGGTAATGAATGACGATGGTGGTGGGGTGGCGACGATGGCGAAGGTGGTGATGATCGTGGTGGTGGTGATGGGGGTAGTGGTGGTTAGGGTGATGATAGGATAATGGTGGTGGTGATAGGGTGACAGTAGTAGTGGTGGCGATGGTGATAGTGGTGGTAGGGGGTGAGGGTAGTAGGGATGGTATGATGGGGCGGTAATGGTGATGGGGTTGCGGTAGTGGTGGTGGCAGTGACAACGATGGTGATGAGGCAATGGTGATTGTTGTAACATAGATGGTGGTTGGGTGGTGGTGATGGGACGACAAGGGTGGAAGTAGTGGAACGATGGGTGTGGTGGTGGTGGTGGTTGAGCAGTGGCGGCGACGATAGTGGTGGTGGTTGTGTGTGACAGAGGTGGTGGTGGGGTGGCGACAGTGGTTGTAGTGGTGGTGGTGATGTTGGTGGGGCGGTTCTAGTGGTTCCAAACACTACTTCTTTTTTTCTTAAGTACTTATAAAAAGTTATAAGTTCTAAAAACACTTTTAAAAAGTCAATCCAAGCACACCCTTAAAGCCATATTTTCCCTTTTAAATTTAGGATATTAATATTAACCGTCAGATTATATTTAAAATAAAATTTAAAGATATCTCAACCACAAAAAAGTAAAAATCATTTTGTTTATCTTTTGATATTTGAATTGTTTTATATACAGATTTGTTCGTCTAGTGTTGTGGTGTATAAAATGTGTATATGCACTATCTGTCAAGTATTTAATGTAATAATTAAGAAGGAAGCTCAACACAAGTGACCTATAATGGCTTGAGTGTTTTATTGCTTAGAACGTGTAGAGTATTCAAATTTGAGTGATACCCCCTTATATAAATAGGGTTTATAATTTATATGCGTCTCTTAACAAATTGGGGCATCATTTCCATAACAGATGAGATAGTTTCGTAGAGGTAACGCCACTCTCGTAACAAGCGATGCAATTCTGTGGAGGTGGCAACATGCACCTGATGATTGCGTCCCATGGAAATCTCTTCGTGTGTCAGTTGGAGACTGAATTTCTCAAGATGACAAGGTTGACCCGAGTGAGTTTGCTTGATCCTATGGTGGACTTGGTCCGTATATTTGACCTGGGCCAAGTCTACATATCTAATCTGGGCCTTATTTGAACCCATCATTTGTGATCTGGGCTTGGTTTGGAATGAGCACGTCGTAATGTATTATAATAACTGAATTAGCATTGAGTCCAAATAATAAAAATTCGGTACCGTAGTTATATTTTCTCACTTTTGTAGTTATTTTTATCACTACTATTGCACTAAATAAATATGTTAAAAATAGTTATCATATCAGTGATAAAAACAACAAAAGTGATAATTTTTATGTACTGAAAAAAAGTGATAAAAATAATTATATCACAACAGATAATTTTTTTGTAAATTTTTTTTGTACAAAAAAATGATAAAAATAATTATTCCAAAAGTAATTAAAAATACCTGCAAAAGAGATAACTTTTTGTATTATAAAAATACCTCCAAAAATAATAAATTTTAGAGGCCAAAAGTCCACATCTAATAAAGGACAAATCAGAAATCATTTAGTTTTTTTTTTTTGAAAATACATTTAGTTCAACTGTACAACATTCCTTACAATAACCCCAGACTCTTCAGATTATTATTCAGCTTCTGATCACCCTGATGCACCTAAGATTAAAATAGGATGCTCTTGCCAGAAACAAGTTAGGGTAATCACAAAGCAAAATGAAGAACACATACTTATAGACTTGATCTCC
This sequence comes from Ilex paraguariensis, assembly GCA_963454935.2. Classification (NCBI taxonomy): domain Eukaryota; kingdom Viridiplantae; phylum Streptophyta; class Magnoliopsida; order Aquifoliales; family Aquifoliaceae; genus Ilex; species Ilex paraguariensis. Next base: position 293,661 of record CAUOFW020003813.1, read on the forward strand.
AAGATAGAAGATCCAGATCTCAAAGATAAGTATGTAAAACAGCTTAGAAACCTTTTCACTAAAAAGGATAATAAGCAACCTGTTATTGAAAAACAATTAATAAGCCTTAACAAAACTATGGAAAGATTTAGTAAGGAAAAGAAAAAAGAAATCACCTTACAAGATCTCCAAAGTGAAGTTAATAAGCTTAAAATTGAGATAAAAGATTTAAAAGCTCAAGACAAGAAATTTGCTGAAGCTTTAACTCTTTTACAAACAGAAAAATATTCTGAAAAATCCCAGGATTCTGATCCAGAAGATCAGACTGCAGATTTTATTAATCCTTTTGATCATCAAGGCTACACACAGGGGATACCAGTAACCTCCTCCTATCAGACGGAAACTTCTGGTGTAACGAACCTGCCTTCATTCCAGGAAGGAGCCACCTCTGATGACAAAAGAATTAGTTTGATTAATTCTTTAACTGTCCAAAAATGGCATGTTGAAGTAAAATTAATCATTAACAATAATTTTCATATTAATGTTATTGCCCTATTGGATACTGGAGCAGATGTTAACTGCATCCAAGAAGGATTAGTTCCAACCATGTTTTATGAAAAAACATTGGAAAGAATTAGTTCTGCCAATGGCAGCAAAATGAATGTTAAATACAAACTTCCTAAAGTTCATGTCTGTCAGCAAGATGTATGTTTTGAAACATCATTCCTTCTTGTTAATAACATGACTGATGCTGTTATTCTTGGTCTTCCATTTGTATATCTTTTGTACCCTTTTAGTACAGATACAGATGGAATATCAACCAAGCATTTTGGAAGAAAAATTGTATTTCCATTTATTACCAAACCTGAGAAAAAACATTTAAGGCAGCTAAAAGACATTTCTGTCTCACAGTCCCTTAATGTTATTAACAGGAAAATTAAGCAAGTGGAATTTCTTAAACAAGAGATTAACCACCTCAGAACTAAAGAAAACCGGTTGAAAAACGCCCCAAGTGAATTCCAA
>CAUOFW020003813.1:294988-389732 GCA_963454935.2 Ilex paraguariensis
CAAAGGTTTTTAGGTTCCCTAAACTATGTTTCTGACTTTTATCAGGATCTTAGGCAAACCATCAAACCACTGTATGACAGGCTCAAAGGAAATCCTCCTCCTTGGACCACTGTCCATACTTCTATTATTCAGCAGGTCAAAAAGTTCATCAAAACTCTTCCCTGTCTTGGTATCCCGTCCGTTGATTCTTTCAAAATCATCCAGACAGATGCCTCTGATATTGGTTATGGTGGAATCCTCCTTCAGAGAGAGTCTCCTAATTCTCCTGAACAGATTGTTCGGTTCCATTCTGGTATTTGGAATAAGACCCAACAATCTCAGGTTCAGTGTTATCAAGATTGGTCATATAATTATTTAAAACCATGGATAGATGACTGACTTTGTTAATAATTTCCTGTTCACTTAGACCATCTATGTTCCATTCATAGAGTCTGTTAGACTGAACAGAAAATTGGTTCAATACATTTTTTTCTTCATATTGAAGATCTGGTGGAGTGGGTCTGGAGTACCAGTTTTTTGTGGAGCTGGTAGGGACTCTAACCAGTGCATTAATTTTAGAATCAGGTTGGGTCATACTGTGATCCCTAAACTGACTTTCTAAGTTCTTTATATATATATTCTCCTATACTTCTTGTCAAACGGCTTATAAAGTATTCAACACTACCTAAATTATTTACTATTCGTGTCAACTATATTTATATTTTTAGATTTATAACTCTTCTTGTTTCTTATTTGGAACAAAACAAACGATCGTTAGATCTTCTTCCTTTTCACAAAAACAAACTATATTCCAATAAGGACAAGGGCCCACTGTATTCTTGACTTAAGGTAGTGCTCGAGGATCTTCTCCTATCTTATACCTCTCTTTTAGTCTAGTTTAGGAAAAAGATACCAAAAAAATATANAAGGTAGTGCTCGAGGATCTTCTCCTATCTTATACCTCTCTTTTAGTCTAGTTTAGGAAAAAGATACCAAAAAAATATACCTCAATATAGTAAATCAGGTAGTCCCAGAAAATGTCGTTCTCCTCTTTTGACACTTTTGATTCCAACGTCGTAACAAACTACACAAGGCCCCAAAAACAGCCAACAAAAAAAACACTAGTTTCATTATGGTGGTATACCAGCCGCTTGTTCTGAACTTCCAAATAAGGAAACGAACACAGACAGACCTCTTGTTTTTATTGCTTTGTCCCTCAAACTACACCATGTGGAAAATACATACATGGAAGATGAAGCATTTAAATGGCTTACAAATACAAAAGGATTCACAAACATCTAGTCATCTGAAAGGCTCGATTGGTGCAGTCTCTTCAAGGAGTGTAGCAGCCTCAAAACAGTCGGCAGCTTCACGCACTGATGCACCGCCCTCGTCTTTGTAGAGCAGTCCAAGATTATACCATGCAGATGAATTCATTGTGTCAAGCCGCAAAGCTTCCGTCAGACAATTTTGAACAACCGCCGATGTCTGACCACCTAGCCGTCTCAGAACAACAGCCATGGAAACGAGACTTGGGACGTGGGCGGGATCAAAATCTAAAGCCCGCACAAAAGCTGTTAGAGCTTCTTTGTAGAGGCCCTTTGCTTCATTAAGCAAACCTGCCAAAGAATCAGAAATATTGGATCTTATTAATACGCCACAAGTTGTGCACACATGAAAACAGAGCATCCAACATGTGAAAAAAATAATCGACTGTGATATTAAATGAAAAGAGCCAACTGTAAGACCCCAAACAGATTTATGCACACGGATTGAAAAGTATTATTTCACCACTTGTTAGTGGAAAGATATAAAACAGTAGAATTTGAAAAAAAACTCAGACCTGCAGACTTAACAGGTTGCTTTGCTTTCCATGGGTTCAGATTGGACAAAAGCCCTTTGAAAGTAAAAACAAATGCTAATATCTATATATCTAGTTAAATAACAGAGCTAGAAACAACAAAGTCACAGGATTACGATTCCCCATAATCCTACTATGATCATTGGCTTACACTAATTGGTCGGAGGTATTGGAAACCCTCATGAAACCACAAAGTAACCCTCACAATTCTCCTAAACGACACTTCCTGAGAATGGGTGCAGTCTATTCCGACAACATGACTCCATTCATCCACAGTTCTCTGGCCATTTAACAGCCAATCCCAAGCTCCATGGCTTAATGCGTGAGTGATGCAGTAGGATTTCACAATTTCATCCTTCGAACCCAGGAACCATCTCTGAAAGTCATAACTCTCTCAGAACATATAATGATTCATCCTGTTTTACAGTTTACTTAAAAGTTTCTGACTATCGTACTTCTGACTTATCAAAAATGCAAATTTAACAAGGTATCCATTAGAGGCAATTCTTGAATTCAGGATTCTTTCATTAGAATTCTAATAATTTTAAAGCCAATCATGAATTTTTGCTGACAATAAACTCAAGACCAAAAATGTAGAACAACCAAAATGACTGCTAGCAGTAAATGCAGCAATCGGGACCAACAAAGATTAAGGGGATAAGGCTATGATACACAAATGTTTTTTTCAGTACCACAACCAAAAAAGGGATTATAGCCCTAAATCTTGTGTAGATTTATTTCTGACCTTTTTTAAATATATATATATATATANTTTCAGTACCACAACCAAAAAAGGGATTATAGCCCTAAATCTTGTGTAGATTTATTTCTGACCCTTTTTAAATATATATATATATATATATATAAACTATACACGCATCATGTTTTGGTTGGTGAAAATAGGAGGTACGGTACCGAAATATTGCATTTTTGGTAGCATATTTGGACCCTAGATTGAGGAAAAAAATACTTTTGCAAAGAGGCATACTTACAATTGTAATCAAAAAGAATATTCATCACAGACAACCACTAAATTGCAAACTCATATGCTTCCCTCTCTTAGTTTTCATGTAAAAGAGGATGAACTATGTCAAACCGCCTACACAATTGTATCTGACTGAGACACTTCCCTGCAGTTTTTCCTTTCGGTTATTCTAACCACCAAATTGGAATGGAACCAACATATTGCACCATAAGATTTGTAACAAATTATCACAAGAAAATTTTTAAGGAAATTAAGAGGGGATGATTGACAAAGCGTGTGCCGTGTAAGGTAAGAATAATGAACGTACCGGCAGTGTGCCATCTGGAAGCAGAACCACCACTGAAGGCCTTGGATTTGGAGAGACAGATCTCAGCATCGTGCCACTGTGACAAGCTTATGTAGACAAAAGCTAGATCATGCCACGTTTCTAATTCCAAACTTTTATTATGATTGCCACCATCCTGTCACATTAGTACAAAAAAAGGTAAACAGCTGCTAATTCTGGAACAATATAAGATTTTCAAAAAACCAGGCAGATACTATGGGGAAATGGAAAGTAAACATAAAAATGCTTATGGAATGATCTACCAAGTGTTTGAAGCAAAAGAAACTTGTACTTGGAATCTTCTAAGTTTTACAAAAATAGACGCTACCAATTCCTGGTAAATAGGCTTAATACATACCAATCATGTCTCCTGTCATCCTAATCTTTTGCTGATGGGGCCTACATATGCACTACAAACCTAATATAGAAGCATACTCCCACTTCTTGTCCTGAACTATTGTCTTTACTGTGCTTGCTCTCTGTAGCAAAGGAATATTATCGAAATAATTCTTTGAAAACAATTTCCTTCAAGACAATGGAAAGTAGATTTTTCCTCCATTTTTATGTTGCCAATTTCAGCGTGGGCTTGATGGACCTGCCTTATTCATATAACATATAAATGTTAAATACAGTTATTCGGCGGCTACAACAACATACGCACAACCTTCCGAAAAAAACAACATACATACAAGCACTGCAAATTTTCATGTCCAATAACGCTTTCTACTCTTCCAAGAAACCAGATGGAGACAACAGAATTTTCTTTCATTTTTACCAACGGAGTTTTCTTTCATTTTTACCATCCTAAAAAGGAAAAACGAAAAATAACAACTATAACAAATGTGAAAGAAAACTCTGTTGGTTAAACATGCCACAAAAATATTCTCAGAAAAAAAAAAAAACTAATTACTGTTTCTCAATCAACGTACCTTAAGAAGTTTCTTCCCATATCCAAAGCTTTTTCTCTGAAGTTGAAGAACAGCAAGTAGTTGAGTGTAACTTTCGATAGCGTTCTTCAAGTGACCCTGTGCAATTTGCAGTTTAGCTTTGGTTCGTAATAACTGTCCCTGCTCCCATTTCCCAGTCTGATCTAGAGCAACATTGATGATAGTTTCAGCATCTATAAATCGTTTCTGAGCTNATTCTTCAAGTGACCCTGTGCAATTTGCAGTTTAGCTTTGGTTCGTAATAACTGTCCCTGCTCCCATTTCCCTGTCTGATCTAGAGCAACATTGATGATAGTTTCAGCATCTATAAATCGTTTCTGAGCTGATAATATTCGAGCCAACAGTATCCACCCTCTAAGGTTAGACCCACCTTCCAATTTAAGCAAACATTTTGCATAATAAAGCGCGGCATCCAACTTTCTCTGCTCAGCATTTTCTAAACTGAGATGGTAAACTATATTTTCATCACTCAGTCCCGTCATTCTCCCAGCTGTTTCCAGGGATTGAAGTGCCTCAGATTGTCTCTTAACCCTTTCAGAGTCTGTTCCAACTGATCTAGAACGTGCTGAAACTGAGATACCCAATAAACAGTTGGCAACACCTACCATCTGATCACATACATCTGGCAAGTTTTCAAGGGCTCTGCGAGCAAAGCTTATCCCTTCTTCTGAATAATTCGAGCTTTCCCCACAGATCTTTGAAGCCAATAATAAAGCAGCAACATGATTTGGGTCCGCGTTACTATTCAACAGTTTCCTCAGCAAATTCAACGCGGAAAAGTTGTCACCTTCTTCATAATAGCAGAGAGCTAGTGTGTGATACCTTTCTCGTCGATCAATAATCCCAGGAAGCAATTCTTCCAATTGATTAGCTAAAGCCCCCAGGCCCCCTGAGATAGATAAAGCATATGTAAGGTGATCCAATATTGATGGGTCCCACTCGATTCTTTTGAGAGTAACTTTTCTTAATAGTATCATTAGCAAAAGAATGGCCTCTTCTATATTGTTTCTGGGTACAAAAGAACTGTCCATTTGGGACCGCAGGTTTGGGGGGCTTGCTTCACCTCCACCACTATAGAGAAGAAAAATAGAGAACTCTTTCTGAATCTTTGCTGTAGTGTCAGACTGAAGATTCCAATGATGCAGAAGGCCCCTCCTGTATGACAAGATAGCCCCATTGGGAGAATCAGCAAGTTTCCATAATTCTGGAAGCAGCTCAACAGCCTTGTTTAAGGTCTCCTGCAATTTACAGTCAGCACCAAAGTTTTCAGGCAAGCCTGCTGGTAATGAAGATTCAACAATGTCCAGAATAACTGTACATGATTGAGCAGCTTCTGCAAAAATAATCGGAGACGTATATTAGCCAAAAAATATGAGGGTTTTGCCAGTGCAATAAGCTTGCAAAATCTTTTTCCTCCCCTCACCACTTCAATATGCACACACACCCATACACATATATGTATATGTATAAAGTGATTGAGATACTCTTGTACTTTCATGGAATGTTAAGCACATCCAAATATCTAGAAGTGAACTGTTCTAATGCTTATATATTGAGAACAAATTTTACACTGTAAATGAACTATTGCAAATATATAATTTCACAAGATCATAGTGAGTACAATAATTAGATACTTAATGAAATTTATACAGTTTGCGTCTCTGACTCAAACTTTAAAGGAAGGATTAAGAATTTGTCTGCAGAATCAGAATAAATTTCTACCTAAGAGGTCAATAATGGAAGTAATCTACAAATTACAGAGATCAATAAAATCTTCGGATGGAGTATATAGACTTCTAGTGGTTTTAAGAAAAGGAACAAGTTAAAAATAAATAGTTGACACAATAAACAAGTAAATTTGACCACAAATCAACCTAGGCTTACACGAGAGATCTGCATTCAAAAAGAAGTTTCCTAATTCATGCTATTATATAATAAATATTGCTTCTAAAAATAAAATTAAACCTCTGATGACTGTTGCGTTAAAAGTTTGGAGGAAAAATTTAGAAAATTAAAGGTCTTAATATAAGTGGGATGAAAGGTTAGCAAATGCAGGAATACTAATTTGGTAAGTAATGAAGATTACAAATAGGATAGCAAGAAAAGAAAATTATTTTCAAACCCTATATCCTAATTAGTTTAGCTCATATCACTAATTGAGCATTCCCAAAAAACCATATCTCTTCATGTATTCCACCAAACAAAATGGACTCACACCATTAATTGACCAAAACAAAAAAAAATCCCATATTCTTTCGATGTAGAAAAAAAACCACAAAACCAAAATATCATATAAGGACAGGTTTTGAGAATTCATGAAGTTACCAGTCCCATGTAAGCAACAGCAACTTTTCCTACTTTGCTTAAGGTTGTAATACTATGCCAATTTTTTTCAAAAAGATACCAACAAGGACTTTATCATACACTTCACCATGCCACTGTATTCAAGACTCGAAAACTAGTAGAAGATAACATACCACTTGCAAGAATATGGCAAAAGAGGGAGGTTTTTCTAATTAGCATAAAATCATACCTTTATACCTCCCAAGACCTTGCAATGATTTTGATTTTAAAAAAATCGCTTCCAGAAGTAAACTAACAGCATGGATAGACATTGGTGAGGTCACATAGCTTTGAGAGCGTCTCTGAGGAGGTTCCCCTTTTCTAGCAAGGGCAACTTTCATCTTTGGAGTCACTGCTGCAATGTCTATCCCTTCGAACACATGTAGAGCAGCTTCTATGTTTCCCTTTTGAAACTCATATCTTCCTAACAAAGCCCTTGCTTCCTGAGAAATAATGATATGTCAGTCTCCTTTTTTTTGCAATTGAAAGAGAAACTTAATCCTGTTAGTTTGACTTCAAAGGAACAGTATCATCTATAGAATGCATATATTTGACTCAAGGTGGTCGTGTTCTACAAGAAGCAAGACTAGACATGATGGAAAAAGAAATGAATGCATTGTGATATTTATAGTTAACAACACCAACTGACAGAACAAATGCAGGTGAAAAAATTCAAAGAAAGTGTGAGAGATAAGTAAAAACTTTAAGCATCAAGGGTTGAAGAAATCAACCTCATAATTCAAACCACCACTCTCACGCAAAGATGATTCCGCTTCTTCAATATTGCCAGTGTCTAGCTTCTGTTCAATCTCACCAGCTCGAGAAGAATGCACACTTGCCGAATAGTCCTTGGTTGCAAGAGATTCAGATGAAGATACCATTTCATCCACTCTTGGTTGTTCTCCCGGGAAGAGACACTTCATTATCTTCCCCAACCTCCGACCCTTCCTCCGTTTTTTGATCTGATTCTCACTCCTCATACTGTTTCACCCTGCTCACAATTCTTTAGCCAACCACCAACAAGAAGAAATCAAAACCGGTATTGAAAAAACTTGTTGTAAGCCAAATCTTTTACATCATACAACAGTTAAGTGATAAAAATATCAGAATTCTATCATCAGGAATAATAAAAACCAAAAGATGGACTGAGCCGCCATGAAAATATAACAAAAATGCATAACCGCCAAATAAACCAAACCAATCCAACAACTGGTGGAGAGAAGATGACACATATCAAGAGGTCAAAAGTAAAGAAATTTAACTAAAGAAAGCATATGAAAATTGAAATACTACGAGATGAGCTGACAAAATGTATTATGATTCACAGAGTTTACGCCCAAAACCCCAAGTCCCTCTTAAAATTTCAAAACTCCAAATTTCCGTTAGCAGAATAAGAAACCCATCAACGTTTCCGAAAACCCATGTGAGAATTCCACAAAATTCACCCAATTCATACCGTAAAAGACCTGAGAAATCTCATACTGATCAATAGTTCCACAACCCAAACCCCCTAAATAACCCTCCGGGTGATAAATACCCAAAAGAACAAATAAAATCTAAAAGACTTACATATGAACTGACCCAACTGACAGTAACGAACCCTATAAGACAATAGAAAGACAAAAGACCCACCACCAGTTTCATATATCAATCGCAAGAAATTACCTTCCCCTGAGACAACCACAAAAGAAACGGAGGCCTAGAGCCCACAAAACATCATCTGCAGTACCCATCTCTTTCTCCAATCAAATCCTCATTCAAAATTATTTGATCAATCAAGAATCCAACAAAGGTCCAAGAACAAGAACCTTTGCTTTATATTTCCCCTTTCCTTTCTCCTCTTTTCCTCTCTTTTCTCGGAAAATATTCAGCTTTGTTTAAAGCATTCCTAATAAAGTGTTTCCGTACTCAATTTGAATGGGGTCTTTTGTGGGTTACTCTGATTTTTGTGTTGCCGTAAGGGTGAAAAACAGGGGATGNTAGCTTTGTTTAAAGCATTCCTAATAAAGTGTTTCCGTACTCAATTTGAATGGAGTCTTTTGTGGGTTACTCTGATTTTTGTGTTGCCGTAAGGGTGAAAAACAGGGGATGGGACTTTCGAATCGAATCGTAAGCGAGAGGTGTCTGGTTATTGCTAAGAATCGGGATTTGGGATATAGAAGACAACTGTATTTGGGTCTTGACTTGGAACTTACTACCCGTCTTGTTATTTAATGCCACGTGGAATTCGTTTCCATGCATTTGTGCTGGCGTTAAAACGGTCAATTCACGTAACTGACAAATACAGCGTCGTTTTTCTATTTCATTAGAGGAAGTGTACTTTATTTTTGTCTTGTTCGAGTTAAAATTTAATTTTCTTTTTATTTGAATACAAATTAAATCTCCTTTTTTTAATATGAATTTAAAGAAAGAATTTTATTTTATTTTAATATTTTTTTAGTTAAATTTAAATTTAAGTTAATATTTAAATAAAAATTTAAGACGGTCTTACACAAAAAATCTAAATTAAACCTAGGATTGTGTATTAGTGTTCGTGGTGTGCTACTTGTGCATAGAACTCATAACTCTTTTTTCATCTACGGATCTTATTTTTTACTATTTTTATTTTTAAAATAATAATAATTTTGTGTCTAAAGACACTATACGATATAAAAAATTAAATTGATCTTGCAATTTTTGTGTTTTAAATAATAATTTAATTTTTTTAATTACGTAATTTTAAATTAAAATAAAGAGAGATGTATGTGTGGATTAATGAAATTGTTTGATATTGAGGAATGCGTTGATTGACTTGTTTGATATTGGGGTCGTGTAGAGAAGTTGATATTTTTAAACAAAAAAAAATTGAGAAGAATTTTGTACCATTGACCAAAGTATAGATGCAGATTGAATCAATTTTGACTGTTGCTATGTTTTTATAAATTGAAAATTTAATTTCCTAACAATAATATTAGATAGAGAGCAATGTTACATGGACTTAAGAGAATTCTAAGAAATAGTTCAAGTGATAATAAAACAAGTTGAAAATCCATCACATTATGAGTTTAAACTTTTAGAATTCTACACGGACTTAAGTTAATTCTAAGGGATAGTTCAAGTGATAATATAAACAAATTATAAACCCGTCACATTCTGAGTTTGAACATTGAGAACTTCTTGAGTTTAATTTACGAGAGATTTATTATTTATAAATTATCTAGTCCTGACGTGAATGACCTATTTTTAACCGGACCAAAAAAAGAATTAGTCAAGGTACGTGTAATTCGGTCGGACACTAAACAAAAACAAAAAAAAAAAAAAATAGTAAGAGAAATATAAGTAATAAGAACTATATAAAGTTTTTCCCTCAAACATATATCACAATTATAATATTTACCATTGAAAAAAAAAAAGTAACCTCCACTTAAACAGAGGAAACAATATATATATATATATATATATATATTTTGGGTGTTGTCCTATGAGATGTGAAAATAGAAATAAAAATTGATTTTGTTGAAAAAATATGATTGTATCCCGGTGCATGCGGGACATGGATTCATGGAGATTTGGAGGGAGGCTTTTAAATGATGATTTACTACATTTATAGCAGCCATATCCAGATACGCACGAGGTAGATAGTACCAAATGAGGTTGGCTTAGACTTGGGCACCGAAAATTATTATTTTGGTTTCTTATTATTTTTTTTATCTAGTTATAAAATAACATGAGAAATTTTTTGTTATTTTAAATTATTTTAACAATCAATGAATACAAATAATTCAAAACAAAATGTGTCGTTAAGAATCGTTTTTCGTTGCAGTTATTGATGAACCCAAATTCAACTGGATCAGACCCAATAAATTAAATGAACTTAGATCAGCTAAAAGTATCCTTCGAGCCCCGTTCGTGAGTTCAACTCAATTCATTAATCCAACTCGGTCCAGAATTCAAGGAATTCAAAAAGATCAGAGTACGTGGGGAGTATTTATCGGGATACACACTCTCAAAAATTAAGACAATCTCTAATTGTACTTATCTTTTGTAACTACACTCTCTGAAGGCCTAGTGTTTTTACTCTCACGTCACTGCCTCAACTGAGGTTCTATACCTATAAATTGTAAGTTGTTTCTACGTGAGAATGCATCTCTATACACACCCCTCACATAACTATTTCTCTCTCCTAGTTACCATACCTCATCCGGAGCTCACCTTTGCTCTCTTTTTCCTTACTTTATTAATAAAAATTCTTCGGCCACCATTGTTGTTTTTGGAGTAGAGTAGGTCCCTGTGGTCGAATCATTATATATTTGTGTGTTGACTCATTATTTGTATTTTAATGTTGATTGCTTTATCATTAATTACTCTGTTTTATATACTAGATTGTTGATTGTGCATAAAACTGTTTTATGCATCATCAATTATATTATTCAAATTGGTTTAAATTTGTAATTGGAGAGGAACGTAACCCGTTGGAATGGAGACCTCATGATGAGTAAAAAAACTAGCAAACCAAGTGATATTAGCAGCCTCTCACTCTCTACCCATGAGCTTTCACTGTTGGCATGCATCCATAGTGGATTTTTTTCACTGTTGGACCGGTGGTCTGTTGACCTGTAATGTATCATTTATGATTATTTTTTAACTTTCATGAAGTTGATAAGCAAGGCTTGATTCACGTGGATGCCTAATGTTCTCATTGATAGTTTTGTGGTGAGATGATTAGATTATAACTCGAGTCGATTTTTAGGAGCACATTTTTTTTCCTACCATCTAGACATCACTTGGTGCAATGCCCACACATATTAGTAGTGTCCAATAGAGTTTTGGAGAGATAACTAGTATATGATGAGTTTGTTTGGAGCTGATTGAAATATGTTAATTTTATAGATTTTAGAGTAAAATCAGGTTTGTTTGAACCTCGGGTTTTAGACTAGCTTATGCAACAATTTTTTGAATCTAAGAAGACTTATTTAGACTATTTTAAGGAGCTGATTTATGGATTTTTCTTCACATTTTTTGGAATTTGTTGCGGGTATCACATAACTTTTTAGTTTATTATATTCATTAAATATTATTAATGATGTAAAAAAGTTTAAATTCTTATTTTGGAAACTATTATGCATAAACTATATATAAATGTAATTACTTTTTTTTTTGGCACAAAAAAGTTAGAAATGCACTCCAAACAAACTTTTTCAATTTTTTCAGCTTTTTAAGGAACACCTCAAATGATTTTGAAAGACTTTTTTGCAAAAATTTTCAATCATAACTTTTCACCGAAAAAAATAAAACTCCAAACAGGCCTAATATTATTCTTTTGGATGCTGATGATGCACAAAATATGTTTATGCACGACCAGTCATGTATTAAATGCAGTAATTAAAAAAGAAATTCAACACAAGCAAACACAAATTAAGTGGTTTGATCAGAGTGACCTACTTCACTAATCACTATGAAGGACTACGGTGGCTTAAGTGTTTTATTGCTTAAAGAGTGTAAAGTGTAGGTGGAGCTTACAATTTATGAGCGGTTCCTAACAAATTAATATTTCATTATCGTAACAGGTGAGACAGCTAGATAGAGGTGACACCATTCTCATAACAATCAAGACAATCATGTGGAGATGGTGACATGCACCTGAGGATTGCGTCCCATAAAGATCTACTCATGTATCAGTTGTGAACTGAGTTTCCGAAGATGGCGAGACTGACCCAACTGAACTTCTTTGATTATGTGGTGGGCTTGACTTGTATATTTGAGCAGAGTTTGAACTGTATTTTTAAACTGAGCCTAGTTTAAGTCGTGACCAAATAGATAAATGCAACAGTTAAATACAATTTTTTTTAAAAAACAATAATTTAAATTCCTACATATGTATTTTAGTGCCACTTTTAGTTGATTATTATTCATAGTTTTATTATATTATTATTGTACTTCAAGATGAGTTGTCTTGCTATATATATTGATGATGTACAAAATGATTTTGCATACTATCTGTCAAGTGTGAGTAATAAATGCAGTAATTAAAAGTAAAGAGAGTTGGAGAAGACGAGATTTCTAGTGGTTCGGTTAATGTGACCTACGTCCACTTTTGAATGGTCTTGGTCGCTTGGTACTTTATTAGCTCATGGGTGCAGGGAGTTGAGAGTACAAGCTTAGAGAGAGAGGAGAAAGTCGTGCTCAACAGAGTGAGATTTTCCCCCCAAGTGTTGGTGGGGCTTACAATTTATAGTCGCCCCTCCTAACAGGTTTGGACAAAATATTAGTAAGTAGTTGACTAGTTTGTTGGATCTGACGAGCTCTTATCAACGTGCGAGACAGTTATGTGCTCTCCATGAGATTCGGTCAAAGGATGAGGTGGGGTGTTGACCATCTCCAAGGCGGCGAGGATATGACTTTGGATGACCTTGCTTACTTCCTTCTGATGTAGCTCCTTGACCTTGGTGAGCTTGTCCGGGTGCAGACTCCTTTGAACTTAACTAGTTGGGCCCTTAGGCTTATAACATGAGTTGGGTCCTTAGACTTATAACATGAGTTGGGCCCTTGAGCTTAGCTCATCATTTGCCCCCCAATGTCCTGTATCCAATGGAACTTGAAAAAGAGGCATTCGATTAAGTTCGAATTTTCAGCTGATCGACACAACTAGAAAAATTTCGGGAGGCCAAAACATCTGCTTCCAAGCCCTTTTTGGACTTTTTACAGCATCAATCACAGCCAAATACTGTAAGTCATGTAGGGCTCACCGAGAGATTCTATTTGATATATTATAAGCCTCATTTTGAGTAACAAAACAAAAGTTACGGTCAAAATTTCGAGCAGGAGCTAGGTGCATGGTTTTGGGTGAGCAGACCACTTCTGGGTGAGCACATACTGTGCTGAGCGAGCAGACAAGATCGAGTTCTGTGGGTTCGATTTGAAGATTTGCATTGCTTTCTTTCTTCCATTTCGCTCTAGGCTGTTGTTCGTTGTTCTTTCCCACTTAGGTACGTCGTTTTGTCCCTTTTTCACCTTTTCTCGTTCTGGATCCCTCGAATTCGAGGTGGCCATTGTATTTCTGGGCCTTTCGGTTCTTTTACTTTTGGAATCAAAATTACTGCTTGTCTCCTCTCTCCCACTTCATGGACTGGTCTTCTATCGTGCGAATCCTTGCTGTTAGAAGCTGCTGCGTGACCCTAGGGTTATCAGGGAGTGCTTAATTAGTATTCCTCCTCTCTACCGTTCTTTCAGTTTATCTTTCTCCTATCCAGTCATGTCTACTCTTTCCAGAGTTACACGTTCCTCTGCTTCTCTCTTGGGGGAAAGGTCTACCGAAGAGGACACTGATTTAGGGGATGTAGGCGAGGAAATCGACAATTTTTCCGGTGTGGATGCTGTTAATGCCTAGGAAAATACTGAAGAATCATCTCCATCGTCTTCTTCTGTGCCTCCTAATCCTAACAAAGGTAAGGGCAAGGTGAGTGGGATAGGAGTCTCTGACAGCGCAGCGGGCTACCTTTAGGCATGCTGAGCTCGTAGGACCTTGTAAGGTTGACTCTTCTCATATGAAAATTCTCAGTGCTCGTTACGATTTTCCTCCTGGTGTCCAGATAAATACACCACATACGTTGCCTAAGTTCATAAGAGAGTATGTTTCTTTGTGGTGGCTTTTGAGAATGACCTTCACTTCTCTATGCATCCCTTCATCAAGAGTGTTTTGCTACACTTCAATGTCTGCCCTGCTCAGCTCTCCCTTAATTTCTGGGGTGTACTTGTGGGTCTTCTTGTTTTATTCAAGATTCATGGACTCGGGGTCCTCAGCCTTTCCTTGCTTATGGATCTTTTTAATGTCAAGCTCACCTCATCAGAGGGTTTCTTATATATCTCTAAGCAAACCACGGCTAGGCAAATTATTACTCACCTCTCAAGCTCCCATAAGGGTTGGAAGAAACAATTCTTTTTCGTTGGGGGCACTAACTGTGAGTACAACCCTGCTGACAGGACTGATACTCTGGGTATCCCTAGAACTTGGTTCGCCCCTGATAACTTAGGTAAGCCCTTGCTCGAACTGATTGAGCTCTGGTTTGAAAATTGTTGAGTCACCTTTTTTGACCATTGCTCTCCTTGTGTTATTTTTCAAGTATTCGACCAGAGCTCAGTGTTGAGAACGAGAGGGTAAAGCGAAAGTTGGAGAAGTGTAATCTAGAGAAGTACTCCGAGCTCATCAAGCCCTGGGTCTTAGTAACACAGGAATTTAGTCCTCCTAAGGTATCAATAGAAGCTTCGCTCCCTATCTCAATTGTTAAACCTGAAGACATAGAAAGTAACACTTTTTGAGTTGGTTCCCTTCCCTTCCCTTCTTTTTCCTGTCTCCTATTTAACTTGCTCGGTTCAGATCTCCCAGGCTCCTCCATAATAAAATCTACCCCTGAGGAACTCTAGGCTAAAGTTGATCTACTGAAGAAGAGTAGAAAAAGTGGTAAACGGAAGGCTGAGACCATCTCTGGAGGCAGCCCCATTGACAGAGCTAAAGTGCAGAAGCTGGGAGTGCCCTCTTCTCCTGCCTTGAGCAAGGGAGGACAGACTCCCTCATCTCAATCCCCGACCTCTTCTCCTCTTCAAGGGGCCCAGTTTGTCCCCCAAAAGACTTCTGAGCCAGGGCTGGCTTCCCCCCACCTTTTCTGAGATTGAGGGAGCTTTGGGGCTAATTACTAGAATCAGGCCAGACTTTGCACCCCCCGGACCACCTGAGCAACCATCCCAGCTGCCTCTCCAGAGTCCCAAAGTCGAAAAGGGGGAGGGTCAGGAGACTAATGAAGACTCCTTCTTCGACAATGTTGAGTTGGCTGTTGGGGTCATTTCATCAATTCTCCCTAAATTCGATATTCAGAGGGCCTCTACCATGCCTCCTGAGGCCTCTTTTTGCTCAGCTCTCTAGGGAGCAGCCATTGTAAGTATTTTCACACTCGTTCTTAGCTCGGCGTAGTTGAATTGTGCTGATCTATATCTGTTTCCTTTTTTTGTCCACAGATAGCTCTTCATTTGAAGAACTTGATGGGCAGGGTCTGATCTTCGGAGGACTTTGCCAAAACATTGAAGACACACGAGTTTAAGATCGCTGAGCTAATTTTTGACAATGAGAGCCTCAGAGCTCAGGCGCAAAAGCTCGAGGAGCAAATGGAGAAGCAGACCTCTGACTACGAAGGCCTTCAAGCTGCTAAGGATAGGGCTGAGGAAAAAGAGAAAAAAGTCAAGGAGTAGCTAAGGATGACCAAAGAAGAGCTGCTACTTAAAACCAATGCCTGAAACAAAGCTAGTCAGAAAGCCTTTAATACTTGGGGCTCCCTCAAGAGCCTTAAAAAGGAGTATGTCATACTGGCTGAGGCGAACAAGAACCTATGCAGTGAGCTCGAGGTGCAGAAGACAACTGTTAAGGAGAGGGATAACATAATAGTCAAGCTGAAGGATGATGTCACCACTAAGTGGGCCTCAGGATGGCTGGCTTTTCAGCGCAAAGCGGAGAAGGCCTACCCAGACCTTGACTTTGAATTTGTTATCCCCACTGAGGAAGAGATGGAGGAGTATGATTCATAGGGCGATAATAGTAACTTGGCTTCTACTGCCTCTGATAGGGTTTTGGAAGGTACTGAAATGTCCACTCCTCTAGCTGTTCCTACTAATACATCATTTTCTGCTGATCTGGTAACGAGAGCTCTGCCTAAGATCGAGGCCCCAGCCTCCTCGCCTGTTCTTGGCTCTTTTGAGATTTCAACTGCTGCCTTACTAGAAGGGTTGCCTGGTGAGCTACCGAGCTCTGCCTTTGTTCCTACTGCTGAGGCTATAGTAACTACATTGCAAGATCCTCCACCTGTTCCCTCTTCAGAAACTTAGGATCTTTTATTTCCTTTTTTTTTTTTTTTAGCATTTGTAACTTCTATTAGGGAATGTAAACTTGACCTGCTTTCCTGACTCATCTGAATGGTAAATGCACTAGTTTTTTTCCTTTTTCTTTAATTGTTTTCTAACACAATCTAACTCGTTCTTTTAATACAGTCTACTCTGCTCAATATGATAACACAATCCAACTTGCTCTTCAATGCAGTCTACTCTACTTTTCTCAGATCTGCTCTCATTGTTCTGTGGTTAGCTGCTCGCGTACTACTCTGTACTCTCATTGCCCCCTGAAAGCAAAGCTGCTGAAACTGCAAGTCTGCTAGCTTTCTAAGCTCTTTTGAGAGGAAAGAAATTGAAATCTGACTTTAGGAGATTACCATGCTTGTGTTTGGTCGAAGAAAGTATGCTGCTTGTTTGAATAGTTGGGAGCTGTCTTGGAAGGTCTGTGCAGCCATACGAGCTACACTTAACTCATAAATATCCGAATATTTAGGACCTCAGAGAGTCTTTCAGGATTGCCGAGCTTTACCAAGGACCCATAGTTAATCTCTCATGTTATATTGCAGCTTATTGCCTTGAACTTCTCCTGGATAGTCGTGGGCAGTTATTGTTTGAGATGGATGAGGAGTATCAAGGGAATGTTGAGACTACTTGGTCTGGAGTCTTATGGATGTTAACCTTCTATTTTTGTACATCTGATTCTTGATCTTTTCTGTTTTTGAAAAGCTTAAAGTAGAGCTCACCCCAAAGGGAGCATTGGATGGTGGACTTGACATTCCTCATAGTGACAAGAGATTTACTGAATTTGGGAAAAAGAGTAAGCAACTTGATGCTGAGGTCCATCACAAGTACATTTATGGAGGCCATGTTGTTGCATGCATGTGAACTTTGTTAGAAGAAGAGTTTTTCTGAAAGTTTAACCCGAGGTCCATATAAGGCTTTTTCGAGGAGATGTATCAGAAGATCCTCACAACCATACGAGTTGGTCTCTCTGGAAAGGCATCTTACCTCCAAAGTCAGGGGTTGAGTTCTGTCTAGGCTCATCGAGTGCTGAAAATGCTTGAGGCGGATGAGGGATAACGGGAAAATGTTGAGGCTATTATTTTCTTCTGCTAATCCAACCTCACCACAAGAAGTCTCTTTCTCTGAGCGCTCCTAGATGCTGGCCTTGTACGAACCTCTACCAAGAAGCCCCTGTTTCCATAGGGCTTGTCTATTGTCTTATTTTTGCTAAGTTACATAACTGCTTATGTTCCTCTTTCCCCTTCTTTTCTCCCCCTTGAGGCAACGGGGCCCAGAGCTGCCATGTATACCTCTAACTGAGCTCCTAATTTCCTGGAGCTTGAAAACCCTTGGTGCAGACCTCCCAGAACTCCATTAGGGTTAGCAGAGCTTACTGACCCCATGGAAATCTGGTTTCATTCTTGGAAGGTCTCTCCTGATTGCTGGGTGTAAAGACTAGGGTGTGGTTGCTTCTAGTGCATCTGCTAGCTTTGCTGGGGATATGGTTCTAGCAATTGCTTATGCTCATGAAGCCTTGTTATGCCTCAGAAATAAAATTCTCCTTTTAGTCAGCCTAAAGAAAACTGAGAAGTCTCTTTTGGGATGTGATCCATCTATTTAAATTATTGAACCCCGTCATAACCGAGGAAAGAATCCAACCTTCTGGGCTTATCCAAGGTTGTATCAAGCCTTCCTTGGCTATTTAATGGCTCATGACTCGTAGAATCTGTCATTAAATCCTCCTTTATTGTTCATATTGTATTGCCTTCTTTAAACATATCCGTTGCCTTAATTTGGAAATTCAAAGGTCTGCCGCCTTTGGGTTCGGTGTGCTTCTTGGTTCTTTAATATCTTAACTTCTTGATTCCGTAGACATTCATTCCCTCCGAAAGCTTTCACCTTTGTTATCTTCTTCCCACGTCTCCCCTTTGCCTTCCTGCAACTCCAATGGCTGCCCCAATCTCCCCCAGTTCAGGGAACGAAGCTCCTGCGAAATTGAGTGGGAGTGGAAGACCCGTTACTTAGTGCCTTCGTCATTGTCACCCTCAGACTTAGTCGGGATAAAGAAGAAATTCTTTCTTAACGTGGAACTAGCTTTGCGAGCCCCATCTTCTGACGAGCCCTGTAATTATCTCCCTTGAGGGGAGACTTGCTTTTTTAAGGGGGCTTTGGACATGGGGTTGTGTCTTCCCATTCATCCCGCTGTTGGTTATATCTTGACTTATTGTAAGTTATGCCCTTCTCGTCTCTCTCCGAAGGGATGGGCCATCATGATCAGTTTCTTTCTATTTTGGCACTTGCGTGATGATGACAAATTCCCCACTATGAGAGAATTCTTCTACTTTTTCGATGTCGAGGAGGATGAGGTCTCGTGCTTTGTCTATTTTCGGTGGAGGCACTTCAAGCTGTAGCATCTAGTGTTTGACCTTCCTTCTCTTCCTAAGGGATGGGTCAATCGTTTCTTTTATGTTACTGGGGATTCTTGGAGATCTATAGAGCTACACTACAGAGATTGTAGAGTTCCCATATCTTGGAGGAGCTACTCTTATTCAGGTAAGTATGTCAGCAATTTGTATTTGTTCGGGTCTCTTGATGTAATCTCCTAATCGTAGGAATTAATTTGGTTGACAAGTCCTCCCGAATTGGATCTGTTAGAGGAGTTGCGAATTGATCAGATGATAGAAGTTGAGCCTGTGTCCTATTCTGAGCTGGTGACATCAGATAACTTGTTTCTGTTCAGTGCTGCCGGTGCCGCTATTGACTTTGTTTCTTACCCAGATTCTACTGATTCCTGTCTTTCTGAATCTGATGAGGTTAAGGTCATTGGTACTTCTTCTTGGAAACACAAAAGTGGACATTCCAGTGACTCCTCTTCTTCATCTGGATCTTCTCTGGCTGTCATACTGTTATCCTCATCTGGGCAGAGACTTGTAAATCTTCTGACAGAAGCCCAGAAGGAAATGGATGAGCTAAAAGAAGAAAATGCCCGTCTGAAGGAGGAGGTTGCAGAGCTCCAGAGATGCTTAAAAGGCAAATAAGGATTGAGAATATCTCTTGTTACCCCCCTTTTTTTTTCTTCGTACTGTTATTGGATATATGAACCTCTGTTCTTATTTGATAGCTACTGGTTCTTCTGTGGACTCTTGAACTTGTAGTCTAGAATCTAGTTATATGTCTCTATTCACGAGTTTTAGGACCCTTTTGAGTGGACTAGTAGGGTAAGCTGTGAGCTACAAAGTTCTTTTTACAAACCGAAGAGTTCATCCTGAGCTATAGAGCTCTTTTTATGAACTAAATTGTTCAAAGTGAGCTACAAAGCTCTGTTTATGAACTGAAAAGTTCATCTTTATTTTATGAGCTGAGTAGCTCATCTTTATTTTATGAGCTGAAGAGCTCATCTTTATTTTATGAGTTGAAAAACTCATCTTATCTTTATGAGCTGAAAAACTCATTTTAATTTTATGAGCTGAAGAACTCACCTTTATTTTATGAACTGCAGAACTTATCTTGATTTTATGAGCTGGAGAGCTCATATTTATTTTATGAGCTGAAAAGTTCATCTTGGTTTTATGAGTTGAAGAGCTCATCTTTATTTTATGAGTTGAAGAGCTCATCTTAATTTTATAAGCTGAAGAGCTCATCTTGGTTTTATGAGCTGGAGAGCTTATATTTATTTTATGAGCTAAAGAGCTCATCTTGGTTTTATGAACTGGAAAGCTCATCTCAATTTTATGAGCTGAAGAGCTCATCTTTATTTTATGAGCTGCATAACTCATCTTAGTTTTATGAGCTGGAGAGCTCATCTTTGAGTTGTAAGCATTTTTTTTTCAAGCATATACAAGGGAGGGTCAAAAGTTCTCAGTTTAATTGAAAGAATGATTCTATTACAGAAAAACTTACTGAAAAAATCTCTTAAGGTGTTCTGCATTCCAAGAATGAGACATAATTTTTCCTTCCTTAATTTGTAGCTCATAGTTCCCGGACCTGATAACTCTTGATATGATATAAGGACCTTCCATGTTTGGGCCTAGTTTCCCGTGGGAAGGGTCATTTCTCGCAAGCAGAAGCTTTCTAAGTACTAGATCTCCTACTTTTGTAACTCCAGTGCTTTACTTTTTTGTCGTAGTGTCTAGCTGTCTTCCTCTGATAATGTTTTATGCGCTGTAAGGCCTCGTTTCTCTTCTCATCCAATAGATCGAGGTTAAGTAACAGCGCCTCATCATTATACCTTGCGTCGCTAAACTCAGTTCTGGGGGATGGGAGCCCTATCTCCACGGGAACCATTGCTTCTGTTCTGAAAGTCAAAGCAAACAGAGTTTCCCGAGTGGCTGTCTTGGCTGTGGTTCTATAAGCCCATAACACCTTATGGAGCTACTCCACCCATTTTTCTTTTAGTGTTTTCAGCTTAGTTTTCAGGGCGGTCTTTATTGTTCGAATGGTGACCTCTGTCTGCCCGTTGGATTGAGGATGAGCTGGGGCCGAAAAGAAATTTCTTATCCCCAGCTCGGCACAAAACTTCTTGAACTTAGAGTTATCGAACTGTTTCCCATTGTCTGAAACAACTGCCCTTGGAATCCCAAACCTGTAGATTATCGACTTCCAAACAAAGTTTTAAACTTTTTGTTCCGTGATTGTTGCCAAAGGCTCTGCCTCTACCTATTTGGTGAAGTAGTCCACCCCAATAATGGCGAACTTGCATTGTCCAACTCCCGTAGGGAGAGGGCCAAGTATATCTAGACCCCATTGTTGAAAAGGCCAGGGGCTCACCACCGATTTTAGGAGCTTTGGTGGGCAGTGGGAAATGTTGGCGTGTATTTGGCAAGCTTTACATCTTTTGACCAGATCTGCAGCATCTTTGAGCATAGTGGGCCAGTAGTACCCCTCCCTCAATGCTTTTCCTGTTAGGGCCCGAGTTTCGATGTGATTGTTGCAGACTCCATCATAGACCTCTCTGAGTATGTAGTTAGCATCTTTATCTCCCAAACATTTGAATAGAGGTGTTGAAAATCCTCGTTTGTATAGGTTTCCCTGTAAAATAGAAAATTTGGCTGACCTGACTCTTAGTTTCGCAGCTTCTTTGGGATCTTCTTGCAAAGTCCCATTTTGAAGATACCCTCTAATGGGGTCTGCTTGACAAATTTTCTTGTTGTTTCCTAACCTATAAACATCACCTTTTAGCATGTATAGTATATGAATAAAGGGGAGTGTCACTCTCCTAGGGATGATGTTAAAAGAAAGGGCAACGGAATGGTGGATGAATGAGATTTCAAATGTGAGTATCTGTGAACAAAAGTGCTCCCCAAGCGCAAGGAGACCTTCACAGATCGTGTTTTACTTGGTGGTATTCCAAGGTCGTTTCCACGGGGAAGGAAGTAAACCGAGGGGAAGGTGATTTTGGGAGAAAGAAAGTGTAAAATCTTTGATTGTTGGAAGTTGTTTGGTGAAGTTGTTTTGATGCTAGTAAAATGAGAAACAAATGTTAGCAAATCCAAGAGGTCACTCCAATAGGAATACTATCTCAAATCAAAACCCTCCTCCAATAGAGCATGAATGAACGATTAATTCGTGGGAAGCTAGGGGTAAGATTGGTGAGTATCTAAGCATAAACCGTGACTAGGCCTACNTTAACCTATCCAAATTCTCCTGCGAAGCTGTTGCCAACCTTGCCAAAGCGTCTGCTCTCTAATTTTTGGCTCTAGGAACTTGCTTGAACTTAACTTACACAAACTTCTTGATCAATTCATGTACCATCCTGAGGTAGAGAACCATTTTCTCACCTTAAGCCTCGTATGACTCATCTATCTGTTTCACGACAAGCTGAGAATCGCTGCTGATCTCCAACGGCTCTGCCTCCATTGAATGAGCAAGGTTGAGCCTAGCAATGATAGCTTCATATTCTACCTCATTATTTGAAGCCTTAAACCCAAACCTGAGGGCGTATTCCATGTTTATTCCATCTGAAGAGGTCAAGATCAATCATGCGCCGCTTCCTTGGGCATTGGCAGCTCTGTCTACCAAAAGTTTTAATACGGGAAGGTCATGTATTAGCAATGTGACTTTTGCGGGTGTTACTACAGTGAATTCTATGATGAAATCTGCCAAAATTTGCCCTTTGATTGCAGTCCTTGGCTTATACCTAATATCAAATTCGTTGAGCTCTATCGCCCACTTAACTAGCCTTCCTAAAGACTCTGGTTTATACAGCACTTGCTTCATTGGTTATTCTGTTGGAACCACGATAGTATGAGCCTAAAAATTTGGTCTAAGTCTCCTACTCGTAGTCACCAGGGCCAAAACTAGCTTCTTTATATTTGGATATCTCTTCTCTGCCCCCCCCCCTCAGAGCTCTGCTACATTAGTACACTGGTTGCTGAGCTTTGTCTCGCTCTGTACCTAGTGCTGCGCTGGTTGAGAAATCCGAGATAGCTAAATAAAGAGTAGGCACTTCCTCTTCTAAGGGGCTTACTAGGACAGGGGGAGAGCTTAGGTACTCCTTCAGTGCTTTAAACGCTTCCTCACACTAGGTGTCCCACTGAAAAGCCTTCTTCAAGACCTGAAAGAAAGGTTGACACTTGTCACTTGATTTGGATACAAAACGACTCAAGGTGGCTATTCTTCCTGTCAGACATTGGATCCCCCTGATGTTGGACGGTGGTCGCATATCCAAAACTGTCTTAACCTTTTTTGGGTTAGCCTCGATTCCTCTATTGTTGACTATAAATCCCAGAAACTTCCCTACTAATACCCCAAAGGCGAACTTTACAGGGTTGAGTTTCATCTTGTACTCCTTTACAGCTAGGTGCTCGATGTGCAGCTCTGCTTTCAATTATTTTACTAACATGTCGTTGATATAGACCTCCATGGATATCCCAATTTACTTCTGGAACATTCTATTCACTAGACAGCTGATAGGTGGCTCTAACATTCTTCAATCCAAAAGGCATGACCTGGTAGTAGTAAGTTCCCTATTCAATCACAAATGAAGTCTTTTCCTGGTCCGCTGGGTCCATCCTGATCTGATTATAACCTGAGAAAGCATCCATGATGCTGAGGAGCTCATGCCCAACAGTTGTATCCACGATCAAGTCGATTCGAGGTAAGGAAAAGTTGTCCTTGGGGCATGCTCAATTGAGATTAGTGAAATCAATGCAGAGCCGCCATTTTTCANGGGTCCATCCAGCTCGGTGGTGCTTGAATAGGCAGAACTTCTTCGTCTTCTATGCATACAGATGGTTCTGCTAAATGCTCCACTGAAATTAATCTATCCAAATTCTCCTGCGAAGCTGTTGCCAACCTTGCCAAAGCGTCTGCTCTCTAATTTTTGGCTCTAGGAACTTGCTTGAACTTAACTTACACAAACTTCTTGATCAATTCATGTACCATCCTGAGGTAGAGAACCATTTTCTCACCTTAAGCCTCGTATGACTCATCTATCTGTTTCACGACAAGCTGAGAATCGCTGCTGATCTCCAACGGCTCTGCCTCCATTGAATGAGCAAGGTTGAGCCTAGCAATGATAGCTTCATATTCTACCTCATTATTTGAAGCCTTAAACCCAAACCTGAGGGCGTATTCCATGTTTATTCCATCTGAAGAGGTCAAGATCAATCATGCGCCGCTTCCTTGGGCATTGGCAGCTCTGTCTACCAAAAGTTTTAATACGGGAAGGTCATGTATTAGCAATGTGACTTTTGCGGGTGTTACTACAGTGAATTCTATGATGAAATCTGCCAAAATTTGCCCTTTGATTGCAGTCCTTGGCTTATACCTAATATCAAATTCGTTGAGCTCTATCGCCCNGTTCTGGAGTAAAACTTCTCTGCTTTTGTTTAACAGGTTTACAAATGGGATTCACGCTTAGCTTGTGTGTGATGACTGAGGGGTTAGTGCCTTCCATGTCCTCTTGCTTCCAAGCGAACACCCTCATGTTCTTCCTCAGGAACTGGATGAGTAGGTCTTTCATTTCTTGGCTCAACTTAGATCCCATATAAATAATTTGTTCAGGCTCCTCAACGAGCTGGCCTAGCTCTAGCTCTTCTGACGATATGGGCTTGGTGTCTAGCTTGTCTCTCATGTCAAGCTCATCTAGCTGGATAGTTTTAACCTCTTTCTGCTTCACCGAGGCCATGTAGCACTCCCTGACTATTCGTTGGTCTCCTCGGACCATTCCAACTCTATTTTCTATAGAAAATTTTACGACCAGGTGATATGCTGAGGGGATAGCCTTCATTGCGTTGAGGGATAGTTTCCCAAGTAGTATATTGTACGCAGAAGGGGCGTCAACTACCAGGAATTTTACAGTGGTGGTGGCTTGACAAGGAGGGTCCCCCATAGTGAGCACGAGTTGGATGGATCCCAGGGGTAGCACCTTCTCCCCTGAGAACCCCATCAAGTGATCACTCACTGGCTCATGCTTCTCCCTTCCTATACTCATTTTATCAAAGGCAGAGGCAAAAATAATGTCGACCGAGCTCCTATTATCAATTAGAACTCGATGAACCGTTTGGTTAGGCACAATGCCCTTACAACCAATGGGTAATCATGGGGATACTGACAGTCTTCCAAGTCTAAATACAAAAAAATGATGGTTATACTCAGCCGAGGTATTTTGGACACGGTGTGTACTTCCAGCACTTCGCCAACTCTGATCTGCGCAGTTGTGCTTTCCTGGCTGCACTGGATTCTCCACCATCAGAAAATTCTCCAGATATCACTCTGATCTCCCCTAAGGGTTGCTAGTGTTGCGCAGGGGCTTGTTGCTGAGGTGCCGGTGGTGGTGGAGCCCTGTTCTAGTTGTCATGGGCGACAAATCATCGTAATTGTCCCCTCTTGATCAAGAACTCGATCTCCTTCTTTAGCTAAATGCAATCATCGGTATGATGACCATGATCCCTATGATACTCGTAATATTTTATAGGGTATCTTTTAGATGGATCTATCTTCATTCGTGGAGGCCACCGTAGAAATTTCTCGTTCTGCACCTCGTATAGGATTTGGGACACTGTCGCAATGAGAGGGATATATTGTTGAGGTGCATACCTCTACTGTAGTTCAGGCTGCGGAGGGCCTAAGCGGTCCCTAACGTTCCCCCTTCTTTTTGGGAATCGCCATTTGTCTCTTCTGGGAGATGTATCTTTATTTGGAGATCTGTTTCTTTCTCTCTCTCTTGTGGGACTTCGGTTCCTCTTTTTCTCTTCTTTTTCCTTGCCTCTACGTGCGGAAGAGCTCCCTACCTTAGAAAGAAAAGCTTGTTCGCCATTTATGTATTTCTCCACTTTGGCAAGCACCTCGGCTATGCTTGCTTGGGGATTTTTTGATATGGAGAACATCAAATCTTTAGATTGCACCCCTAGACCAGCTATGAAGGTAATGATGACGAACTTTTCGTCTAGGACATCCACCTTTAATTACTCCGAATTAAACTTTTGGACATATGACCTGAGGTTTTCTTGTGGTCCCTGTTTCATATTCAAAAGGTGAAAGCTCGATTTTCTATAGGTTCGAGCCCCTATGAAGTGGGATACAACAAAAATGGAAAACTCTTTGAAGGAAGAGATTGAGGCTGGGGAGAGCCTGTTAAACCAAGCCAAGGCTAAACCCTTCAAAGTGATGGCAAAGGCTCGACAGCGTATGGGGTCCTAGTACCCGTGCAATTACATCTGATTCTTATAAGTATTGAGGTGGTCCATGGGATCCCTGGTTCCATCAAAGGACTCTATCTGTGGCATCCTGAACTTTGGTGGGAGGGGAAAATGCAACACCCCAAGCGTGAATGGAGATTCAGTCTGCCGCACCAAGACGTCCATTGTAACTGGAGCTTTACTTCTGCCCGCTTCTTTCATGTGGCTGAGCTCTTGTTGGATGCCCTTGAAGCGTTGCTCCCAATATTGCTCCTTTCTCTCCTGCTGATAAGGGAAGACATCATTCTTTTCACTTTCATGGTTTTGACTTTGTACTTTCTCATTGTAGTCGTTTCTAAGGGGGTAGTTAGGGAACTTGCCCCAAGGTCTGGCTGTTCTCCTCTCCTTCGTTGTCTTCTCTAAGTGGATCAAGGTGTTGTTGATCCCTACAATGGGGACTATTTTGACCTTCTTGGGCGGGACGTGCCTTCTGTGGGCGCTGTAAGAACTTCAAGAGCTCCTCGTTTTGTTTTATTAAGCGCTGATTAACGAGGCGAAGGGCCTCCATCTAGTTATTTGTGGGGGGATTTTCCATGAGAGGATCAATTTTTGGGACGTTCTTGGTGGCTCCCTGTTGGTCCTGCATCTGAGATGAGTTTGTTTGGCTTTTGCTCATGTTTCGTGTTGACACCATCAGTCACTGAAAGATCAACTTATTTGTAACAAGAACAGTCATTCCCACAGACGGTGTCAAACTGATGGTGCAGACTGTGGGTGAACAGAGTGCGTGGGACCAATGGTGAAGTTAGGTTGCCAACTTCATGATGGTAGTGATGAAGTGTTTCTTAGGGGATAGGAGAATTTACACAGTAAGAATATAGTGGTTCATCGGCTTTGGAGTTCGACTAATCCACTCTCAAATGGAGGTTCTTGCTCCTTTTTTTCTCTATTGATTATTTGAATGTAATACAAGACAGTGCATAATCCAATTAGGGTTCTTTTTGGCTCCCCCTCTCGATGAGGCGTTACATTGTATTTATAAGGTTGACTCCTATTCTGTGGGATTTCAGTCGAGATCTTTGCACATTATTCATGAGATCCTTCTTGATTTTAGGAGATAATCTTGGTTGGTTGAGAGTTTCATGCATGGAGCCCAATTTCCACAATCATCCAGCTATTTCCTGGTCGGTTCTGCTATGATCTCCCCAAGGGGAGCTCCACCCCTGGTTCTCTGAATTTTTCGTGTCTTTCCTGACCTCTTGACCTGACTTGACCTCCTGACCTGACCTCCTAAACTGAGTTCACAGCTAGAACTTATTTGAGGTATAATCAGAAATAAGCCAAGAGAGATTTATCCCTCATGAATACCTTAATCTCAGTATGGATGGTCTATTTTTAATTAGACTGGAGAGGAGATTAATTGAGGTGTACGTAAATTAATTTAGATATCTCTAATGGTTAAACAAAAAAAAAGAAAAAAATATATATTAAAAGTTATTCAACAAATTTAGTTGACGTGTTTGAACTGCACAATAAATGTCATAATTGAGTGAATGAATGTAATTTGTTAGTGGTTGCGTACATTTAAAATTTACTTAATGGCGACAAAATTTAAAAATTATTTATTTAAAAAAAAATACTATGCAACTCAAATTTAAATTCCAAATGAACGAGAATTATTGAATGAATAAGTCTTATTAATTTTTTTTTAATGGGATCTACTGGTCCAATAATTTTTATTAATTTGAGATCTTAAATTTAAATTATATTACATTGCTCTTACTATCACATGGTTTTTACTGTTTTTTGGGTGGCGGGGTGTTTAGAAAATTCACCCTGAAAACATAGCAGCATCACAACTCCTATGGCTAATCTGGAATCTATTTGACCTTTCGTTGATAACTTCTTTGCTTGGCAACCCGAAATAGGTAAAGCATTAAAAAATGACATTTAAGAGAGCATTGCTTTTTTGTCATTTCACACCTTCTTGGTTTCCCCTGTAATTTTACCAAACCACAGGGGCAATCAATTATTGTCTCCACTATAAATAACACCAATCTTTCCCCCATTTCTTCTCTTCCTGTGCCTCTCCCTCTTTCTCTCCCTCCCTCCCTCCCTCCCTCCCTCTTTCCTTTTCTCCTGCCCCTCCTCTCTCCTCTCTCTCTCTCTCTCTCTCTCTCTCTCTCTCTGGCTTAAGGGCGAGGCTTTTGTTAAATTGCCTTTTAAACTCTGAGCATAACCCCCCCCTCTCTCTCTCTCTCTCAAAGTATATTTTTTATTTTATTTTTATAATTATGCGTTAAATATCCAGAAGCAATTTTAGAGTTTTTTATTTGACATTTTACTTTTCACTTTATTACACTTTCACCCCTCTTTTTAGTTTTTACAATTTTCATTTTCCCCAATATGTGTCTCGAATTTCTGGTAACCTATTGATGCTGACGTGGTACACAACGAGTCATGAGTGCAATAATGCTGAACCATCCACGTCGACACTTGACGTCCGTGCCGTCAAATAAGCGGAAAGACAGAGACGGCCTTGACGCCGTGAAACCGTTAACAACCTCAAAGCTAGCCAAGCCGAGTGTTCATAGAGCTGACAAGCCGACCACTCCCAGACCTTCCCAGCCGGATATGAATAATCAGCTTCTGGCTGGTTATTTGGCTCACGAGTTTCTGACGAAGGGCACTCTTTTCGGTGAGCCGTGGGATCCAGCTCGAGCCGAGGCTGTGCCTGTATCAACAGATTCAGCCGAGTTTAGGAAGCAGAAGTATAGCCAGAAAGCAGATGAAGCGAGTGTGAAGTCCAATGCGGGTGTAGAGAAGTATCAGAGGTACGTAGAAGTAGCGGATCTGCTCAAGGGAAATGGGGCCCACTTGCCTGGTATTATCAACCCGACCCATCTCTCTCGTTTTATGAAGCTGTGATGATGCGTTTGCACCACGTGGAGGGGATTCATTGGTTTATACTCTTCTGCTTGGAAAAATCGGATCCATGTGGAACTAGGGAATCTGCTGAAGACCGGTGGGGCCCACCTCAGAGCGTCGATCCAACTCCAACTTAGCTTTCTTTTTATTGGTGACCAATGTGATGTGTCGGATTGCTTATCCGTTGCACATGGGACATGGTTTTTTTTTTTTTTTTTTGGGTTAATAATATTTTTTCTCCTTAAATTATGTTGATTTTATCGATTTAATATTTATTGTATTAATTATATTAATTTAGTCTTTAAAATTTTAATTTATACACTTTGTCTCTAATCAAATAATTCGATAAATTTTTTGATAAAAATTACAACTTGTCATTTTTTTAAAAGATATCACTTGATTATTTCAATCTATTTGTGTAAACACCATTTAATTAAATATTTTAAGGATAAAATTGTCATTTTTAACAAAATGTTTATATTTTAAGAACAAAAAATGTTATTAACTTTATTTATTTATTAAGAAGTAATATTTTCCAAGGTGCATGGGAGAATTCCTTCAATGAATAGAGATAACGATCCTCTTGATGGTGAACCTGAAAAGACTAATAAAGATTAGGAAAGGGGTCGGATGAACACTCAGCTTATCTTCTCCGAAGCTTAAGTTAGTGAGCGTTAGAGGTTTGAGCACAATGCATTTTTCTCAGTTTAATTTGTGTATCTTTATTCATTTTTTTGATAAGTATTTATATTTATACTAGTAATGAGTGCAAAGGTCTTGAGTCCTATCACAACATTTAATGACTTGCACTCTTCTTCCACGTATAATAAGTGTTTTTCACTCAGATTCTTATGACTACTTTTGGTCATTTAAGTTCTTTTGATTGGTGTTTGACACCTATTTTCGAGTTTTTAATGCTTGAGGTACAGTATTTCGGGATTTGTTGAGGACACCTGGTCAGCTCTATAATTATTAATGTTTTGTAATCATGACTGTCAATTTGAGGTCTCGAGGATGCAGAGACTCGTTAATAGCATTGTCATAGTTATTTAAGTTCTTATTAATGAACTGACATATCTCCTTAAATACTGATTCTAACCTATTCACTCAGTTCTTCTAAAAAATAATTATTCAGTGCTTTTTGAGTTCCATAACAGCTGTATCAATCCACGTGTTAGTTTAAGAACTGTTAAATCGCCTAAAGTCCCGACGCAAGGTAGGGTGATGTGTCGAGCCTCGATGCTTGATATATTTTATAATCCTTTTTTACTTAATTTCAATTTATATTTAGCAAAAAAAAAATCTTCACAAGTAAGCCTCGGATGCCTGCGATGAAGCACATAGGTTTTGCGTCACTCAAAGTTCGTAAGATGTAACTGTTCAAGAGTCAATAGTTGAGCTGTAAACGAATGAATATAAATTATTCGAATGACTTGTGAATTACACTGTCGGTTTTAATTAAGTCCTTAGCCTTAATTTTTTATTAATTGAGTTCTTCTTCAAGTTTTTTATTTGATTAAATATGATTCTTCCATTCGATTTCATTAAAACTAGTAAAATAAAACAAGGTATGTGCATATCACGTGAGTTAGATGAAGGACACCGATGAAAAATCATTGGTGTTTTCTAAACATATGAAATAATTCCTCCTCTATTGGAATGATTTGATTATAGTATCAAAAAAAAAAATTGGTGTCGTATATTAATTTATTATATTTGTGATCACTTTTATTATATTTGTAAATCCTTTTACCACTGATGTGGTACCCCAAAAATAGGGGAAAATTTCAACGTCAGGCCCTCTGATTTAACATATCTTTAAGGACACTCCCTTTAATTTTTGAATCTTCAATGAGACCTTTTCTAGTTTAATTTAAATATTATTAATACCCCCTACCATTAAACTACTATTTCTAAAAAAAAAAATCATCTAAAATACCAAAAATGCCCCTACATAACCTCAAGTAATTTTTTTACATAAAATTTTATTAAAATTCGAGATGCTAAAATTTTTTAAAAAATCATAAATAATAATTTTAGCAAATAATTTGTTAGTAAATACTAATTTGTTATTTATTAATTCGTAATTTTTTTAAAAAAATCGAGCCTATTAATTTTTTTTTTTACATATTAAAATTTGAACCGATTTGAACTCTACCCGAGTTGTTAGTACCAATTAAAATTCTCTTTCGAGTCGATTAAAATTTATATATTTTTACTTCTTAAAATTCGTGTCAATTAAAATTAGATTTATTAAAATTTTAGTCAATTAAAATTCATATATTTTTATATATTAAAATTTGGGGTGATAAAAATTCAATGCGAATTAATTAAAATTTGATTTAAGTTGATTAAAAAAAAATTTAATTGGCTCAAACAAAATTTTAATTAGCCCAAATTCTAATACGTAAAAAAAATATAATTTTTAATTGGCATAAATTATAATATGTAAAAAAATAAATTTTAATTAGCTTGAATCGAATTTTAATTGGTTCAAATTTAATTACATAAAAAAAATTAGAAAACAGAAGGGGTCTTATTAAAAATATACTTATCTAGAGGGGGTCTCATTGAATATATGTTTATCTAGAGGGGATGTGGATGAAATTGGTCATCAAATATATCATGGGCAATTTAATAAAATTACATTCTACTTAATATTTTTAATCTGACAGGGGGTGTCATTGAAAATTCAAAAATTAGAGGGGGTATCATTGAAAATATGATAAACTAGAGAGGGTTTGGTTGAAATTTTCCCTAAAAATAGTTATCACAACAATAGTAAAAGTATTCACAAATATAATAAAAACACTCATAAATGTGATAAATTTTTTTGTACCAAAGAAAATTGGTAAAAATAGTTATTACAAATATTGTAAAAATATATGCAATAGTGATAAAAATATCTACAAAAATAATAAATTCTTTACAAAAATAATAATTTTTTAATTATAAATCAACTTACAAAAATTATAAAAATACCCATTTACCATAGTCAAGTCCCTGTTAAAAGCTACTGAACAGTAGCCATCATTTTCAACGAGTAATTGATTAATGTTCACCAAAAAAAAATTGATTAATGATGGCTTGGAAGTCATCAAACTATGCTTAATTGAAAGCATTTCAAGGAGAGTGGGTAAAAGCCATAAAACCTTTAAAATTTAACTCTAATAGAATATCTTCAAAATATGTAAGAGCATCTTCCATAAAAAAAATTAGTTTAACATTTCAAAAAATAAAATTTTTTGTTTTAGTTACTCACTTTTTTAACACATTATAACAAATTTTCTATATTTTTAACTATTTTTTTTAAATATTATTTCTCATTTCTTTTGTATTGTTTTTCTTTGAGAATAGTGAAAGAGAGAGAAGGAAGGAAAGGAAAGGAGGAGAGAGAAAATATTAAAAAAAGTTTATATATATTGCTACAGTATCACTATAGCAAAATACTATTTTATATGCTTTGGAGATATTCAGTTTTAGTGGAATTTTAGAGTAAAATAACTAAATTTTAAAATTTTTTTGTACTTTAATTAATTTTTTGGAGATGCTTTAAAATAGTATTTTGCTACCGTGATACTCTATATTTAAAGTGTCACCGTAGTAATATGTATAAATATTTTATAATATTTTCTCTCTCATCATTTCTTTTCTTCCATTATCTTTCCCTCTCCCTCTCACTTTTCTCAAAGAAAAATAATAGAAAAAAATGAGAAATAATATTTAAATACAATAATTAAAAATAAAGAAAATCAATTGGAGCGTGTATTAAAAAAGTGAATTGCTAAAATATAAAATGTTGCTTTTTGAGTAACTAAACTAACTTTTATTGTTAGAGATGTTACGAAGATACTCCCCAATGCATAATCACAATATTCATTGAAGATTTAAGACATTATGCTAGGTTGTTAAATATTAATTTTTTACACAAGGCAAGAGACAATATTATGGTTGCTCATTGGATGGTAGAATCAGCCATGAACAACTTCTTTCCAGTGAGTTGGATTAGCTGTCTCCCACCCGAGTTAAAAAGGTTTTATCCTTTATGATTGTAATCGTTCTACTCTTAATTGAATGAAAGCCATAATTTCCTGTTAAAAAAAAAGAGTAATACTGCACTAATTGAACATACTTTTATTGCACGATCGGTGCTTAATTTTTTGTGTTGCATAATTCCTTCGAGCACAAATTGTTACTAGTAGACTAATATGGTATGTAAATTTTAAACAAATAAAAAATAGACTAAAAGTAAGGGTGTTATAATGAGTTGGGTTTTGCGAGCTTGAACCAAAGTATGTTAATAAACGAGCCTAAAAATTATTTAAGTTTGACTTATTTAAAAAATGAGTCGAACTTAAACCCGGGTTGAACTCGAGCTGATGACTTGAGCTTTGCGACATCAAACTGCATTTTTTTATATTAATTTTTTTAAATGTGTCTAAAAAATTATTTAAACTTAATTTGTTCGTAACACAAATTGAGCTCGAGCAAAGCTCGATCCCAAGCCGATTGTCTCGATTAACACCCCTAATCAAGAGTATTAATATTAGAATACTAATTATTGCTTGAAGGTACAAAATAATAAAAAAATAGTCAAAAATAAATATATTTATATTTACACTCAAAATTAAATTACAAACATAAAACAAAGAAAAAAAA
Source organism: Ilex paraguariensis (assembly GCA_963454935.2). NCBI lineage: Eukaryota > Viridiplantae > Streptophyta > Magnoliopsida > Aquifoliales > Aquifoliaceae > Ilex > Ilex paraguariensis. Next base: position 328,491 of record CAUOFW020003813.1, read on the forward strand.
ATTTAAACACCAATTATAGTTGGGGTAAACAGTGGTAGTGGTGGTGGTGGTATGGGGATGATGATGGTTGTGGAGACTGGCGACGATCATGGTGATGGTGGCAATCATGGGTAGAAATGGTGATGCTAGTGGTGGTGACAGTCATGTGTAATGGCAGTAATGGTTGTGGGTGACGGTGATGGTGGTTGACAGTGGTGGTGGTGGGGTGACAACAGTGGTGAGATGTGGTGGTGGGCAGTGATGATGGAGGTGGTGGGCAATGACTAGTACTTTAGAACGACAGTGTGATGGGTTGTGGTAAATAACGGTGGTGGTAGTGATGATGGTAGGTGTGGATGACAGTGGGGGGTGACAGTAGTGGGTGATGAAGATTGGTGGTGGTCGTAAGTTTGATGGGGGTAGGCGACAGTGAATAACGACGATGGTGGGAATGATGGATGGTGGTGGTGGATTGTGATAGCGGGTGGTGATGAGCAATAATGGTAGTGGTGGGTGTTGACAGTAGGCAACGATGATAATGGTAATAAAGATAAGAATAAGATGAAAATTGTGGTAGGTGGTAGTGGTGGACGACGGTAATAGTAATTAGTAGTGGGTGGTGGTGGGATGACAAAACAGTGGTGGTAGGGTGACGGCAACGACGGTGGTGGTAGGGTGGCGGTAACAGTGATGGTGGTGGTGAGGTGGCGGTAATGGTTGTGGCAACGACAATGGTAAAGGTGGTGGTTGTTGTGGCGTAGGTGATGATGGGGTGGCGGTGACGGCGGCGACAGTGATAGTGATGGTGGTGGAGCGGTGGGGGTGGTAGTGGAGTAATTCCAATTATTATTATTATTTTAAAATATTTATAAGTAATTATAAGTTGTAGAAGTACTTTTAAAATGTCACTTCAAACACACTTTTAGATGCCTATTTTCTCTCTTAAATTTGATGTGTTAATATTAGCCGTCGAATTAATTTTAGAATAAAATTTAAAAAGATATCAACCACGAAAAGTAAAAATCAATTTATTTATCTTTTAAAATTTAAATTATATTATACTTTATTATAAAAAATTATATCATAGTAATTTCTATTTTTGATCTCATTTTTCGATGAGTCTAGCATTATTTTCGAACGGTTGCCAGGAGAGGGAATTAATTAGAGATAAACCCGTCGCCCAAGACCTGCTCTTGTTTTTCGTTTATCCAGTAGTGTGCTAAAAAACCAGGAAAGCATTGTACTCCTCACATTCGTTAGCACTGGCGAGCCAAAACACACTACACGGTGCCTCTCTCTCTCTATCTAAATCAGTTTGTGTTTAAGACGGTCGATACTTCAGGTTTCACTTCGTATTCTTNGACATTCGTTAGCACTGGCGAGCTAAAACACACAACACGGTGCCTCTCTCTCTCCATCTAAATCAGTTTGTGTTTAAGACGGTCGATACTTCAGGTTTCACTTCGTATTCTTTCCACTTTCCAGAAACATGGTTGTTGGTTTGTGGGCACTGATTCGTTTTTACAACGTTCTCGCGAGGAAAAGACATTTGATTAATGCAGAGTCAATTTGTTCTTTGGTGTAATCCTATGATGCGGTCTAAGTTGGTTTCCTATTTTATATATAAGTGTTGCATACCATGTGTTTGATTGTTTGCTTATTCAGCGATCTCATAGTCTTTCTCTTCACTATTTAAAGATAAAAAACTACGGTTCCCCTGCGAATTTGAACTGAATTTTATGTGGGTTATTGACTATAGTGTTCGGAGGTAATAAATTACTTACTTAAGATCATTGGCATTGTAAGTGGAGAAGAGGTAAGATTCAAATTTATAATCAGCTAATATCTGATGGGATTTTGTTAACTTTTCTTACACACTGGGCAATATATTCTGACCATCTATGACGGGTAAAACTGTTTTGTGCTCACCTACAGGGTCACGCACCTTTTGAGCTGCCTTCTGTATCGAAATGAATGTTTCTTTCAAACCGCATAGAGAAATGTTTCACCGAGTTACCCAGAGTTGAAATTGTTTCTTTCTGCTGAAAATACCAAAATTGATACTCACTCTGTTTCACCACTATATCCCTGCAATATGATCCTAAACCCGATATGTCACAGTTATTCTTGTTCAAACTTCCTCTTACCTTCTGCGGTGAAGCAAAATTACATTATAAAACATTTGACTTGCTTATCCATTTCAAGGAGATCTGATTTGGAACCTGATTCTATTCCTAGTCCCAAACGTAATACCATATCTAAAGAAAGAATTCGGCAGCAAAACATCAAACTTACCCAGAAAAAAGATGAGAATCCTGATAGGGTGTTTCCTGCAACAATACCTAGAAAGCCAAGGCGTGGTCGTAGGAGTGAAAAGGCTGCAGTTGAAGACTTTGTGCGTGATAGACTTCAACAAACATTTGCTTCAATCCGACAACAGAATGGAGAGATTTTGAAGGATAAGGAGGATATCATGAAGGACATGGTTGATGATGAGATCGATTCTGACGACGGTAGTAATGATGAAGATGACAAGGATGGTTATATAAGAGGAAAGGAGATGGTGATTGAGGAGGATGATCCAGATTGGCCCTTGGATGCTGATGTCGGATGGGGAATTAGGGCATCAGAGTATTTTGAGAAGCACCCAATCAAAAATATTGTTGGCGAGGATGGTGTTGAGATTGACTGGGAGGGAGAAATTGATGATACCTTGGTGAAGGAGATCAATTGCTTGGAATGGGAGAGCTTTGCTTTCCATCCTAGCCCACTAATTGTTCTCGTTTTTGAAAGATATAACAGGTATTTTAGTCGTTAATGCAGTCGTTAATGCTTAATATCATTCAACCACTTGGAATTAATTTCCTTCTAAGTTTCTTATCTATACTAGATATGTTTTTCTATTTACCCTCAATGGATTGTCAGCACAAATAAATTAAAATCTACAATTAATGCTTTAAATAATTGCAATTTTTATTGTTATAGCAATTTTTTTAGTATAGGCATTGTAAAATATCAATCAGAAAGTATTCAACAGATAATTTCATTTGTGTTCCATAAAGCTTTGTATTCAGTACTAAGTGTAATAATAGATTTATATTTTAATCAAGCAAATATGGTTAAAATGGTCAACTTATGGAAACTTATATTTGCAAGTTGAATATGAAATGAAGCATTTATGCATGCCCACAACGGCATTAAGTAACTCAAAAAACCCATTATAGTAGGGTTTCTTAAATGAATGAATAAGAGGAAAGCATTAAATAAAAGTAAAAAGCATGCATATTATGTAAGGTAGCAGCCATTTGAAAAAAAAAATAGGTTTAAGATTTTATTTGGAGTTTAATCATACTTCGTGTCTTAGAATTGACTGATCTTGAAGTTTTGAGACAAATTAATTGCGAACTAAAGGGGCCTTGCAATGCACATTTTTTATGAACAAAGGTATTTGAACAGTCTAATGACAAATTCACTGGTGTCTGTTGAGAGCTCTGAAGCAAGGACCACATGAAAATAGAAAATAGACACAAAATTATAAGGCATCTCTGCTTAGGGTAGGATCTTGGATAATGGAGCAGTGGAATTCATGTACCTGATCATACTTGGTCTGGAGAGTGATGTGCAGTACTTTGTCAACATGTCTGTTTTGCATGAAATTCTGTCTGTGTGGCCACTCCAACCATTGCATCAGGGTAATTGTTTTAAAACAATTTGTTTCTCATCATTTTGTCCATAGGGCGACTCATAATTGGAAGGTTTTGAAGGAGCTTGAGAAGGCAACCAAGGTGTACTGGAGTGCCAAAGATCGATTGCCTCCTCGGGTATCCAAACTCTATTTGGCCATTTCATCATTTATTTTTATTACATTCAGTTGTAATTCTTTTTTGTGATTGCGTCTGGATATGTGTTAGCCTTATATTTCTTCCAATACGTTGGCACATATATTAATTGAACGCCATGAAATTCACCAATGTAGACTGTCAAGATTGACATCAACATTGAGAGAGATTTAGCATATGCTCTTAAAGTTAGAGAAAGCCCACAAATTTTGTTTCTACGAGGAAACCGCATCCTATACAGGGAAAAAAGTAAGGTTCCTAATTTCATGTTTAGAATTCTGATGTGTAGACTGGTTTAGTACTGGTATTACATATTTGAATTGACCTGGATATGCAGATATCCGAACATCAGATGAGCTGGTCCAAATGATTGCTCATTTTTACTATAATGCAAAAAAACCGTCATGGATCAGTGATGTGGCTTTATCTTGACAATTTCATCTGGGACTGGTGCTCTTCCATGAAGGTTCATTCCTGATCATAAACTCTGTTCTTTTGGTTTTTACCCTCTAAATAAATCTTTCTAGATATTCTCCTTTTATTATGCCTCAGGTGGGAAGGATATATATCATTACAGTGATTGAGTTGTACAAGCCCCTTGAAGAAGTTGATCACAGTCATGGATCCGGCGCTGTCCTATACTTCTATTGAACCCCTTGGTTTGAATAAACCCAGTGCAGTCTGAATGTTTGAGGGGACTTGGAGTTGGCTCTTATATGATGCTGTTGTTTATGTGCTTTTTTGATGTGAGCGACACAAAAGGCAGGTTGCAACAATTTATGCCACATTCTTGAGATCTTTGCTGATGGTTTATTTTTTTTAGTTCAACGGTTAGAGGTGTCCAGACCACCGTACGTGCACCTCGACTAATTCTCTCTTCGGTTCGATCAAATGTAGTCCATCCACGTTAGAATTAACAAATTCATGATTTATAAATCCCTCAAAGTCTAGCCCAAAAACTTGTCAAAGTTTGAATTACTTAATTATTTTTCTAGCTCAATTGGTTCCTCAATGAACCTCTTGGAAACTAAAATTTTTAGGCATTTATAATAATTGATTTCAATCTTTTGTTAATTGTGTTTTGAAAAAAAAAAAAGAAATATGTCGCCATCAACATTGGGCTCGTAGTCGCCATGTGCGACACTAAAAAACCAAATTGATTATACACTTCATTGAATACTGTAAGAGGCAAAAAGTGAGATTATCTCTCACATTGAAATATGATTTGGTATTTCTGGTAAAGAGCCTTCTGAACTTGAACTCTCACTCTTTTTGTTTTTGTAAAACGAGTAAACTGTTCAAGATCGAAGTGCTTTGATTGAAGACACTCCGATGCTTAAGTCAGTAATGGAATTGATTGAATTGCTAATAGATAAGGAGAGTTCAGCGTATCTTTCACCTTGACTCATTTTGCTTTTTATAGATCCCTGTTCAATTAGGGTTTTCATGATTTTCGATTCAAGGTGGCACACCCTCCTTCAATTAGGCGACTTTGTTATAGAAGTTGCTGAAATCTCTCTAGCAATTCTCTTGGCCTGACCTATAATTAAGCCTATTAGCTTATCCTCGGTGCTTGAGTTATAGGCAAATCTTTTGTTATTTGTTTGACTATTTGAAACAGCTCGGTTGCGTGAGGACTGACCTCTTTGCATTCTCACCAAACTCATCGAACAGCTCGGCTTCGGTCTATTGAACGAGTGACTGATGTCTTCATCACGTGCTTTGTCTTGTCATTCTCACGTGAGCTTATTTAATGCTATGACACATGTAGTAAAGGGTGACACCCCCTTCATTTGCCCCCAGAAAACGTCTGTCAGACGTCTTTCATCTGTCAGCCTTTTCAATCATCATTGCTTGTACTTTGTAACATTCCCCCTTGTTTTGGCGGCATGCTTGATATTTAAATAGCTTTTTGGAATTTCCTTTTTTTATAAGTACTCTCTTTTATTCCCTCCTTACTTTGTCTCGTCGAACTTCTCGTCTTATCTTCTTCTCTCTTGGTCGTCTTCTTCCATGGCCCCTTTTACTTCTACTGAAGTTCCTGCTTTCAAAGCTAAATATAATATTCCAAATGATGTTGATGTAAGGGTTGCAAGAAAAGGCGAACCTCTGATAGGCACAAGAGAGAGTAATCCTATTCATATTCGAGCAATCACTGAGGATGGAGTTCGATTCCCTTTGAATCCTCTCCTCCTCTGGGTGCTTTCTGCAACAAAACTCTATCCCATCCAATACTGCCCCAACTTTTTCAGGATAGTGATAGGGGGTAGCTGCTCTGTATAAGCTTTCGGAACTGAGTCTTGGTTTATGGGAGATTCTATACTGCTACATTATCAAACCAACTGGAGACAACTATTACTTGGCAGTGAGGAAGAAGGATCATTATCTGGTCATTTATCTCCCAGATTCGAACAAGGGTCATGAGAACGACGTGGTCTTTGTTTCTGGAAACTGGAAGTATTCTACTGGAGTTACTCCCCCTATCGTAGCTCCTATGAAGAAGGTGCTCCAGGTGATTGAGAAATTTTACTCTTTTTTTTTGGCTCATCTATTGTCTCTGACTAATTGTCTTCTATTTGTAGGCGAGACTATGAAGGGCAGAGTCCCTGAGTCAGCAATTAAAATGGATGAATAAGAAAGTTTGGGATTTCAACGATTCTCTCTTTTGCCGATCTGCTCATATCTTGCTTGGGTACATACCAACTTATATGTCATTTATTGATGTGCCAAACTGACCAAATGCTACTCTAGCAGTAGATCGGGAAGCCATTCAAACTGTTCGGGAGCAGACACCCCGAGCTCGCAAAAGAGCCTTGCCCGCCAATTCTGGACGAAACTAAACAATGAAGAATTTTCTAGATTTCTTATCGACCGTTGATCCAACTCTTTCCACTGAGCCATCTCTACCAATTGATCCACCAGCTTCTTCAATCCCAATGTAAAAAGAGAATCTGGCATCTGAGGTTCCAACCGAACTCATAACTTCTGAGCCAAATGATTCAGTTCTGCCAAGGGTTGACCAACCTGATCTGGTTTAGGCCACTGAGACTGTTCCTGCCAAACTAGATCCAACAATTTATGTTCATTCCCCCGTTGATGATGTTTCAGTTTTGAGTTTTCTGAAGATCCCGCCCCGAAGAGGTGAAAAGTGGTGGAGTCTAAAGAGGTTATCTCTCCTAAGCCAGTTAATCCCCCTTTCAAACCTGTCCTTAAGGCCAAAAGGAGAGAGATCACAGTAAAAGACTCTACTATTGAAGATTTCAACGTTACAGTGGGGATTGCCAGAGGGGTCATCCTTCCTCGGGACCTTGCTATAAACGAAGCTTTGACTGATGATGAAGTGTCCCGCCAGGCTATTCATCACATGATCTTGGTAAACTCTGTTTCTTTAAGCCTTTTGTTCTCTATCTCAAAATTTGTCTAAGATTTCTCCTCTTTTCAATTTTAAGGGTTTGCAAAAAGTTCATGAGGTTAGGGCTAGGATAGCACGAAAAGATAAAGCAATGAAAGATGATATCCACACCCATGCCTCTGCTCTAGCAAAGAAGGACTCTGTAGATGAAGAATACGCCAAGGTCTGTGAAGAAGTTAAGGCTCTCCAGACTCAAAATCGTAACCTGACCGAGGAGAACGAAAGCTACTGGTGGAAATTGGGAAGTTAAAAGATTCTGAACACGAAGCCAATGTGGAGCTTTCTCAGTCCCAACTAGATTACACAAGCCTTCTTGAAGAATTTGATCAATATAAGGCCGAGGTAAAGAAAAGAGCAGATTTGCTTATGATGATGGGATTGAGAAGACAAAAAATGATTTGGCCTTACAAATCCCTCAACTACAGGATGCGTACTTCGGCAAGGGCTGACATGCCGCTCTGACTGCTGCTGGAGTTCAATCTTTCTCTGAACTTTTCTCCAAACATTCCCTTTCGAGCTCTTCTCAGCCTCCAGCTTCCCGAAATACTTAAAAGATTTTTGTAACTTTCGATGTACATGTTCAAGGATCTTTTTTGTACTCTTTTGAAGTTCGAATGAAAATTACTTTTTAATATTTCTGTAATTTACTTTGGAAGTTTGGAAAAAACTTGTCTTTCGAAGTCTAAGGCCTTTTGTTTTGGCTTTCTTCAAAGAGATCGGTCTCTNCTTCAATTTTAAGGGTTTGCAAAAAGTTCATGAGGTTAGGGCTAGGATAGCACGAAAAGATAAAGCAATGAAAGATGCTATCCACACCCATGCCTCTGCTCTAGCAAAGAAGGACTCTGTAGATGAAGAATACGCCAAGGTCTGTGAAGAAGTTAAGGCTCTCCAGACTCAAAATCGTAACCTGACCGAGGAGAACGAAAGCTACTGGTGGAAATTGGGAAGTTAAAAGATTCTGAACACGAAGCCAATGTGGAGCTTTCTCAGTCCCAACTAGATTACACAAGCCTTCTTGAAGAATTTGATCAATATAAGGCCGAGGTAAAGAAAAGAGCAGATTTGCTTATGATGAGGGGATTGAGAAGACAAAAAATGATTTGGCCTTACAAATCCCTCAACTACAGGATGCGTACTTCGGCAAGGGCTGACATGCCGCTCTGACTGCTGCTGGAGTTCAATCTTTCTCTGAACTTTTCTCTAAACATTCCCTTTCGAGCTCTTCTCAGCCTCCAGCTTCCCGAAATACTTAAAAGATTTTTGCAACTTTCGATGTACATGTTCAAGGATCTTTTTTGTACTCTTTTGAAGTTCGAATGAAAATTACTTTTTAATATTTCTGTAATTTACTTTGGAAGTTTGGAAAAAACTTGTCTTTCGAAGTCTAAGGCCTTTTGTTCTGGCTTTCTTCAAAGAGATCGGTCTCTCTGCAGAGACTTTGAAATACTTAAAAAAAATTTTAGACTCTTGAAGTTATGGCTCATGCTCGACCTTACTTCAAAGAGCTCGGTTTCTCAATAAAGACTTTGAAATACTTAGAAAAATTTTTAGACTCGAAGTTATAACCCTTGCTCAACCTTACTTTAAAGAGCTCGGTCTCTCAATAGAGACTTTGAAATACTTAGACTCTTGAAGTTATGGTTCTTGCTCGGCCTTTCTTCAAAGAGTTCGGTCTCTTAATAGAGACCAGATACTTTAGAGAAAATTTTATTTTAGACTCTTGAAGTTATGGCTTTTGCTCGGCCTTCCTTCAAAGAGCTCGATCTCTTAACAAAGACTAGATACTTTAAAGAAAATTTTATTTTAGACTCTTGAATTTATGACCCTTGATTGGCCTTACTTCAAAGAGCTCGGTCTCTTAACTAAGATTTTGAAAAAAATTTAGACTCTCGAAGTTATGGCCCTTGCTCGGCCCTACTTCAAAGAGCTCGGCCTCTCAACAGAGACTTTGAAAAATTTTTAGACTCTCGAAGTTATGGTCCATGCTTGGCCCTACTTTAAAGAACTCGGTTTTCCAGTAGAGTTATTCTCAGATCTCTTGTGCGTTTTAGAGATAGTTTATACCCCGCATTGACTCGCCAATCTGGTTGGACTTAACTCCATCCCTAATCAGCTTACATCGTCATGCCTAGTTGTGGGACTGGATTAGATTGGGTGGCTGTCTAATTTAAGTTTGTACTCCTATCAAAATTTTTTGCCTCCCTGTCTTAATAATAGGACGTATATAACAAGAATAGTAGAGTAAGAATAGGGAGATGAATCTTCAAAAATCTTTATTCATAACTCCAGATCAAATCTGTACATTTCCTAATCACTTATTGATTCTTAAGGGACACCCTTAAGCTTCCGAAGGCACTTCGGTGTTCTATTAAAAAGGTACTTTTTAGAAATAGAACTTTCTTAAGTTAGCTGAGTTCTAAGGACGTGACACTGCTTTATGGTCCAAAGTATCGAGCTCATAATATCTACTGCCCTCTACTTGGGCCACTCTGTATGGACCTTTCCAATTTGCTCCAAGATTTCCATGTGTTGGGTTTTTAGCTGATTCTAGTACATGTCTTAGGACCACGTCTCCCAGCACAAAAGACCGCGGATTTACTTTCTTGTTATAAGCTCGGGACATTTGCTGACGATTACTGCTTGTTTTCTTTTCTCCTCTGCTAGATCAAGATCTCAGGTGATAACAACATCGTTACTGTTGCTTTCAACAAGCTCGGTTCTCAGGGTCGGTAAGCCGATCTTTAATGGGATTACCGCCTCCAACCCATAAGCTAGGGCGAATGAGGTTTCTCCAGTTGAGCGCCGAGGTGTGGTTCGGTACGTCCACAGAACACTTAGCAGTTCTTCCACCCATCTCCCTTTGGTGTCCTCCAATCTTTTCTTGATTCAATCCAAGATTGTTCTATTGGAAATCTCTGCTTGTCCATTACTCTGAGGGTAAGTTGGGGTGGAATAGTGGTTCCGAAATTCATAATGCTGACAGAAAGCTTTGAAGGGACTACTATCGAACTGTGTCCCGTTATAAAAAACAATTGCATGTGGAATCCCAAATCTGGTGATGATGTTCCTTCAAATGAACTTTCTTGTATCAGTGTCTCTGATATTGGCTAGGGGCTCAGATTTCACCCATTTTGTGAAATGATCAGTTGCAATGAGGAGGAACTTCCTATTGCCAAGGGCCTGAGGTGGAGGTCCCACAATGTCTAGTTCCCATTGCACAAATGGCCACGGGCTCGCCAATGAAAACCTATTATTGGGATGATTTTCTTCGTATCGGTGAGAATTTTTGAAACTTCTCACATTGCCTAACAAACTGTTCGGTATCCTTTTGCATGTATGACCACCAAAAACCCTAGGAGATGGCTCGGTGAGCTAGAGACCTTCCACCAGTATGAGCACCGCAGCTTCCTTCGTGGATTTTAGATAAAAAGTTAGGAAATATTTTTGGGTGTACACACTTCAAATACGACCCTCCAAATGAGCGTCGGTAAAGCTCATCTTTCAGAGATAACTAGAATCTGGTCGCTTTCAAATGTAGCTTATGAGCTTCCTTCTTATCCTCAGGCAAGTCATCATTCATCAGGAAGGCGATGATTGGGCCCATCCAACTTGGCTCAGTTTTGTTACATAAAACTTTGTCAAGATTGTTAAGCAAAATGCTTGGCTTGGGTTGAAACTCAATGGTAAGAGCCCTTTCAATTTTCTGATCAATAGTCGAAGCCAACGAAGCTAAAGCATCGGCATGCAAATTTTTTACTCTTCCAACTTGCTGGATCGAGTACTCTGAAATTTTGCTTAATTCCTTTTCTGCAATGGCATGGTAGGTCATCATTCTTTCATCTTTTGCCGTATACTCCCCTATTATCTGATTTACCATCAGTTGTGAATCAGAGAATATCTAGAGCTTTGTTGCCCCTAACTAGGTTGCCGACCTTACTCTTGCTATCAAAGTCTCATACTCAGTTTCGTCATTTGAGGCTTGGAAACTGAGCCTGATTGTCTTTTCTAGAATACATCCCTCTAAACTTACTAGTGTGATGCCAATTCCAGCGCCTTTTTGATTAGAAGATCTATCCACATATAAGATCCATTTACCACCAAGCTCCAATTTTACGTTAGTGTTAGTCTGCTCGCTCCTTCCTAAACTGTTTTTAGGTTGAAATTCAGTAATGAAATCCGCCACTATTTGGCCCTTAACCGCTTTTCTTGGCTCGAACACAACGTCGAACTCCCCGAGCTTTATTGCCCACTTGGTAATACGTCCAGATAGATCGACTTTTTGAAAAAGGGTTTTCAACGGCTAGTCAGTAAGCACAATGATTTGATGAGCCTAGAAGTAATGTCTGAGCTTCCTAGTCGAGCTAACCAATGCAAGTGCGAGCTTCTCCAATGGAGTATACCTCGATTCTACATCTAGGAGCATCTCACTCACATAATAAACATGCCTTAATTTTTCATGATTGTTCCTAATCAGTGCCCCACTCACAGCGTGTTCCGATACAGCTAAGTAGAGGAATAAGCTTTCCTTGGGGGATGGTGTTGTGAGAATTGGTGGGGAGGCCAAATATGATTTCAAATTCAAGAATGCCCCTTCACATTCCTCATCCCAGAGTACTCCCCTCTGTCTTTTGATAGATTGAAAAAAGGGTCTACACTTATCAGAGGCTCGGGATACAAACCTCCCGAGTGCGGCGGCTATTCCAGTTAATCTTTGCACCCATTTTACAGTCCGAGGTGACTTTAGTTCGGTAATTGCTTTTACCTGATCGGAATTGACCTCAACTCCTCGGTAGGTAACCATGAAACCTAGGANACTTTTCTTGATTCTATCCAAGATTGTTCTATTGGAAATCTCTGCTTGTCCATTACTCTGAGGGTAAGCTGGGGTGGAATAGTGGTTCCGAAATCCATAATGCTGACAGAAAGCTTTGAAGGGACTACTATCGAACTGTGTCCTGTTATAAAAAACAATTGCATGTGGAATCCCAAATCTGGTGATGATGTTCCTTCAAATGAACTTTCTTGTATCAGTGTCTCTGATATTGGCTAGGGGCTCAGATTTCACCCATTTTGTGAAATGATCAGTTGCAATGAGGAGGAACTTCCTATTGCCAAGGGCCCGAGGTGGAGGTCCCACAATGTCTAGTTCCCATTGCATAAATGGCCACGGGCTCGCCAATGAAAACCTATTATTGGGATGATTTTCTTCGTATCGGTGAGAATTTTTTAAACTTCTCACATTGCCTAACAAACTGTTCGGTATCCTTTTGCATGTATGACCACCAAAAACCCTAGGAGATGGCTCGGTGAGCTAGAGACCTTCCACCAGTATGAGCACCGCAGCTTCCTTCGTGGATTTTAGATAAAAAGTTAGGAAATATTTTTGGGTGTACACACTTCAAATACGACCCTCCAAATGAGCGTCGGTAAAGCTCATCTTTCAGAGATAACTAGAATCTGGTCGCTTTCAAATGTAGCTTATGAGCTTCCTTCTTATCCTCAGGCAAGTCATCATTCATCAGGAAGGCGATGATTGGGCCCATCCAACTTGGCTCAGTTTTGTTACATAAAACTTTGTCAAGATTGTTAAGCAAAATGCTTGGCTTGGGTTGAAACTCAATGGTAAGAGCCCTTTCAATTTTCTGATCAATAGTCGAAGCCAACGAAGCTAAAGCATCGGCATGCAAATTTTTTACTCTTCTAACCTGCTGGATCGAGTACTCTGAAATTTTGCTTAATTCCTTTTCTGCAATGGCATGGTAGGTCATCATTCTTTCATCTTTTGCCGTATACTCCCCTATTATCTGATTTACCATCATTTGTGAATCAGAGAATATCTAGAGCTTTGTTGCCCCTAACTAGGTTGTCAGACCTTACTCTTGCTATCAAAGTCTCATACTCAGTTTCGTCATTTGAGGCTTGGAAACTGAGCCTGATTGTCTTTTCTAGAATATTTCCCTCTGAACTTACTAGTGTGATGCCAATTCCAGCGCCTTTTTGATTAGAAGATCTATCCACATATAAGATCCATTTACCACCAAGCTCCGATTTTACGTTAGTGTTAGTCTGCTCGCTCCTTCCTAAACTGTTTTTAGGTTGAAATTCAGTAATGAAATCCGTCACTATTTGGCCCTTAACCGCTTTTCTTGGCTTGAACACAACGTCGAACTCCTCGAGCTTTATTGCCCACTTGGTAATACGTCCAGATAGATCGACTTTTTGAAAAAGGGTTTTCAACGGCTAGTCAGTAAGCACAATGATTTGATGAGCCTAGAAGTAATGTCTGAGCTTCCTAGTCGAGCTAACCAATGCAAGTGCGAGCTTCTCCAATGGAGTATACCTCGATTCTACATCTAGGAGCATCTCACTCACATAATAAACATGCCTTAATTTTTCATGATTGTTCCTAATCAGTGCCCCACTCACAGCGTGTTCCGATACAGCTAAGTAGAGGAATAAGCTTTCCTTGGGGGATGGTGTTGTGAGAATTGGTGGGGAGGCCAAATATGATTTCAAATTCAAGAATGCCCCTTCACATTCCTCATCCCAGAGTACTCCCCTCTGTCTTTTGATAGATTGAAAAAAGGGTCTACACTTATCAGAGGCTCGGGATACAAACCTCCCGAGTGCGGCGGCTATTCCAGTTAATCTTTGCACCCATTTTACAGTCCGAGGTGACTTTAGTTCGGTAATTGCTTTTACCTGATCGGAATTGACCTCAACTCCTCGGTAGGTAACCATGAAACCTAGGAATTTACCAGAACCTACACCAAACGCACACTTGGAGGCATTCAGCTTCATTTTATGTCTTCGGAGTATGTCGAATGTTATTCTTAAATTAGCACAGTGATTAGTGGATTTCTGACTTTTAACCACCATGTCATCTATGTAGACTTCCATGGTGTTGCCCAACTAGTGAGAAAACATCTTTGTTACTAACCTATGGTAGGTTGCTCCGACATTTTTTAACCCGAAAGGCATTACTTTATAACAGTATGTCTTTTCTGATGTTATGAATGCTGTCTTTTCTTGGTTTTCTTTGACAAGTGGGATCTGGTGATATCCTCTGTATGCGTCCAAAAAGCTCTTTCGCTTTTTCCCGGTCGTCGCATCAACAAGCTGGTCTATCTTTGGTAAGGGAAAGTTGTTTTTTAAACATGCTTTATTGAGGTCGGTGAAGTCCACACAAATCCTCTACTTACCGTTCTTCTTCTTGACTACAACAGTGTTCGACAGCCAAGTCGGGTATTGAACCTCCCTAATGGTTTGAGACTAACAAGCATGCAACCTCTTCTTTCACTACTTCATGATGTTGGGGTGCCGATCTCCTAAGCTTTTGTTTGACTAGCTTGAAGCTAGGGTCCACATTCAATCGGTGACATGCCACTTCGGGCACAACACCTGGCATTTCACTCGTGCTCCAAGCGAAGACGTCGGCATATTCTCTGAGTAGGGTGATGAGTTTGTTTTGCTGTTCGGGACTGAGAGACGCTCCCAACAAAAAATACTTGTCCTGATCTCCATTTTTGTCTAAAGGTACTTTAGACAAGTCTTCCATTATTCGGTTGGTAACTTCTTTCTCTGTGCCTAAAGGTACTTTAGGATTTTTTATGATAGTTTGGTCAGTGGAATTAGTTGACCTGTCAAGGGTTGGTTGCTATTTTGAATCCTCGGTTGCTGATCTTTTCTCTCAAACCTATACTCAGTCTCTGGCTTTGACCGAGGCTAATAAATAAGTCTGGAAACTTACTTGGTCTCCTCTAATGTTCACTATTCCTTCAGATGATGGGAATCTCAGCATTTGGTGGTACAACCTTCATCTTATGCAGCCAAGATCGCCCCATAATTGCATTGTATGTCGAGACTGTATTCACCACCAAAAATTCGGCCACGACTCCGACTGGTCTAGTCTTCACGGGAAGTGTGATCCTCCCCTTAGGAAGAATTATTTTTTCACTAAAGTCGATTAGTGGAGTATTAGCGGGTTTAAGATCCTCCTGTTTGAGTCCGAGCTTCTCAAATAGGTCTATATACATGATTTTTGAGGAACTCCTTGGATCAATCAGTACCCTTTTCACATCGTAATTTGCAATTCGGAGCATTACCACCAACGCGTCGTTATATGGCTGATGTACCCTGACCAAATCCTTCTCGGTGAAGCTAATGGCCTTAGCTGATTCTTCCACTTTAATCCTTTTACTTCTAACTTCTGGGGTCAGTTGTAGTTGATAAACTTCTCTTTCATTCGCGGCTCTAAGAATGTATGCCCTAACAGCGTTATTCGTTGCCATTTGTGGATTCGTTACAACATTGATCATATCTATTACACCTGCAATTGTGGTTTGGTCTCCTCATGGGTAGGTTCTTCCTCCCTCAGCTCTAGCACCACCTTCAATGAATTTAGCAAGATGTCCAGCCTAGACCAGCTCCTCTAAGTACTGTTTCAAAGATTGGTAGTTTTCGGTCATGTGTCCTATATCTCGATGATATGAGCACCTGATATTATAATTCCTTTTTGAAGGATCTCCTGTTAGTTTATTGGGCCACTTGAAAAATGACTTCCCCTTGATTTGAGTCAATGTCTTATATATAGGCTCTTTGAATACTGTATTTACCTCTTTAAAGGGGGACTTCATGGGAAATCCTTTTTTCTCTTTCTTCCCTCCTCCCTCTTTGCTCGGTTCGGTCTACTTATCATGGTTGAACTGCCTTCTGCTTTGATGATCCTTCCCCATGTCTCTGGACAAGTCATCATCGACTTTTGCATATTTCTCAATTCTCGCCATCAGCTCTTCCAGGTCTGTGGTAGGCCTCCTGGTAAGAGATTGTTATAGTGGATTTTCCTTTGGTAACCCGATTTTGAAGGATGCAACTGCAATGTTAGGGTTGCAAGCTTCCACTTCATTCATTGTCTTCAAGTAGCGATGAGCATACTCTCGCAAAGTCTCATTACTTCGCTTCTTCAGTGTTAGTAGAGCCCTGACATCCTTGAGCTATTTATTGCTTGTAATGAACCGAGCTGTGAATTATTCGATTAATTGTGACCATCCGTCTATCGTCCCTTTTGGCAAGATGTCGAACCACATCATGGGCGATTTTCCAAGGTTGCTAGGAAAGATAATGTAGAACAACGACTCGTTTCTCCGATGTATGCTCATCAGCTGCCTGTAATGTCTGATGTGGAAGGATGAATCGATTTTTTCATCATACAACTTGAAGTTTGGGACTGTGAATTTGCTCGGAATTCGCCTCTTTCGATCCACTGTGTGAATGGCGAGGATTCCGAACCGTCTCCATATTCTCCTGTTGCTCTTCTAGCCAAGTCCCTAGACAATTTCTACTCGGGTATCTTTAGACGGTTGTTAAGTTCTTCGGTGATGAACTGTTTCTAGGAGACTTCCTCCATGACCCGAGGTCTTTTCTGTTTGTATTTATCAACATCAGCATTTTTGGTTCTGTCAAATTTCCTTTCGGGACTTTCTCGTCGGCTTTCCCTTTCACGTTTCTCTTTCTTAGTCATCTCTTTCAACCTGACTTTCAATTCTTCGTTCTCTTTTATCAGATCCTTTTTCCTAGTACAGGATTTATTGAATAATTTGTCATGTGCATTCAGTCGGTCTTGCAAGGATT
Source organism: Ilex paraguariensis (assembly GCA_963454935.2). NCBI lineage: Eukaryota > Viridiplantae > Streptophyta > Magnoliopsida > Aquifoliales > Aquifoliaceae > Ilex > Ilex paraguariensis. The sequence continues at coordinate 345,351 of CAUOFW020003813.1, forward strand.
GAACCAACTTTGCCAAGGAATGGTTCTCCCCCTCGGCACGGAGGGATTCACTATGATCTTCGCCTTGCCGAGTCTGGCTTTTGGATGGTTTGAAACTTACTGAGGATATCTCGTCATCCTCATGGGGTCCAGTCAGGCTTTTGGCCATATGCAATCTAACGTCACTATCAGATGGAAGTGACACTCTGTAATCCGGATCAAAATTCCCTAAGGCAAAATTGTCTACAGGTGATCCAATGCCACTTCTAAGTCTCGACATTGTGATTATTCGTTTCGATTGATGAAAATCTTCCCACAGACGGCGCCAAAAAATGTAAGAGGCAGAAAGTGAGATTACCTCACACACTGAAATATGATTTGGTATTTCTGGTAAAGAGCACTTCTGAACTTGAACTCCCAGTTTTTTCTTTCTGCAAAACGAGCAAACTGTCTAAGATTGAAGTGTTTCAATCGAAGACACTCCGATACTTAAATCAATAATGAAACTGATTGAATTGCTAATAGATAAGGAGAGTTCAACATACTTTTCACCTTAGTTCCTTGTGCTTTTTATAGATCCTTATTTAATTAGGGTTTCCAAGATTTCTGATTCATGGTGGCACATCCTCCTTCAATTAGGCGAATCTGTTTGGGAAGTTGTTAAAATCTCTCTAGCAATTCCATTGGCCTGACCTATAATTAATCCTATTAGCTTATCCTAAGTGCCTGAGTTATAGGCAAATATTTTGCTCTTTTTTTGACTATTTGAAACCGTTCGATTGCGATGAGGACCGACCTCTTTCCATTTTCACCAAACTCATCGAACAGCTCAGTTTCAGTCTATTGAACGAGTGATTGATGTCTTCATCACGTGCATTGTCTTGTCATTCTTACATTAGCTTATTTAATGCCATGACACGTGTAGTAAAAGAAGCCACTCCCTTCAAATACCATACGTCTTTAATACAAAATCTCAAAACATATAATATCACGTTCTTAACAAAAAATTGATTCTGTACTTTATTGAAGACTATACGCCTTCAACAAAAAATCTCGAAACATATAATGTCACGCTCTCAACAAAAAACCACAAAATATCAAAACATATAATTTGAATACTTAACAATATATATACAAATGAGGCAAGAGAGATGGAGAGAATACGAGTGCTTGCCTTGGACTACCCCTTTGGCACGGAAAATAGTCTTCTTATGTGTAATGTAAGAGTAAAATTGGCCTTTGTGAGACTAATGCATTGAATTGTCCAAATTGCACTTTATTGCGTGCGAAACAATTATGGTCATAAATAGGTCCGTGAATGGATCGAATTTTGATTTGAATTTAATTAGTTGGATATAAATTAATAATTTTTTTATCAATAATTTGATCCGAATTTTAATTTGATATTTTATATTTTCACGGATTTAAATTTGGATGTATCTCTATTCGATTCAATTATAATCCGATCTGAATTATTTATATATTATTATATAAATATTAAAAAAATTAAGTAATTATTTAAATAAATTTAGTTAAAAATTTAGGTATAATTTGTTAAAATTCAGTTAATTAAGTTATTTGGATTTAATTAAATTTTTAGATTGTTAACAAATTTAGATATGGATCACAAAAATAAATTTCATCGAATTATTGGATTGGAATTTTGAAATAAAAATTATATTCGAATAAGTTAGAATCCAATTCATCGAGAGACCAATTTATGTTTTTTTGAAAAATTAGATTTCTTAAAGTAGTTTTAAAATTCTTTTTTTGGGAAAATTATGACTGACCGGCTATTTCCATTTCCCAGTTTGGGCGTCTCCGCCACTGGCACTCTCAAAGACTTTTTTTTTTCCTTTCTCTTTCTCTCTCATCACTTAAGTAATTAGGGTTCGAGAGCCGAATAACTAATTTATAGCTTTTCGATTTGATCTTCTTTGGATTCGTTTTTATCACTTTGATCATCGTCGAAGGATCAAAAGAATGGTGAGAGGATTGCTCAATAAGCTCGCGTCTAAGTCTCTCTCCGTCGCCGGAAAATGGCAGCAACAGCAGCTACGCCGCCTCAACATCCATGAATATCAGGTCACTCTTCTCTCACCGTCACCGTCTATCCTATCACATTAATTAACGTACGTATGTTTATGTATGATTGTGCATGCAGATCCTTTTAGAGAATTACTCGTACATATTGTATGCTGATACGAAGCATTCCATGTGGTATGCTGTAGGATATATCCTCCTTTTGATTGTCCACAAAAAGAAACTGAATTAGGAGAGGGAAACTTGATGTTGTTCATCTTATTTTACAGTCAGTTTTGATGTCTAAAAATGACAGAAAGTAAAGTAAAAGAAGGGCTAAGCGAAATTGTGTTGGTGGGGTCGTTTTACCGAACATTTTTTTCCTTTGGTTCAACATCCAATAAATGAAAATCTAAGATTTGACTCGAATTTCTTTTGATTTCTTTCCGTGCATTTTTTTTTCTCAGCAACCTAATGAAGCATGAGGTAATGCGTGATCGCAACGTTGCATCTTCTTTTTCTTTTTTTCTTTATTCTGTGTAAATTACAAAGCTTTCAGAAATAAACCACTACAAGGAACCAATGATTCTCTCTTCTTAAACATACTATATCGTCCACACTTAATCTACATTTGACAGATTATCCAACCTCGAGCAATCTGTATGAAGTATGAACTCTATTAGAAGCTGGTATACAACTAATTCGGGTTTTTTCAATTCTTACTGTTGAGGCTTAATCAGAATCATATAGGGAGATTTGGATGGAAGGGGTTTTGTTTTGTGAAGATAGTATGATGATGTGACTTTTAACTGCCAATTTTTGTTTGTAATTGTTGATATAGGCCATGAAATATTTTTTGATATTCTGAAATCAGGGAGCTGAGTTGATGAGTAAATATGGGATCAATGTGCCGAAAGGTGCAGCTGTTTCCTCTGTTGAAGAAGTCAAAAGGGCAATTCAGGATGTATTCCCCAAGGACAATGAGGTATTATTAGAGAAGCTCTGGACTTTATAGGGGTATTTATACGTTTATGTCAATATGAGGATAACTTAACCATCTCTTTGGATGCTAGTAAAACCCTGGCAAATCAAAGCCAATCCGACAGGCAAGTTTTGGTTTTGCAGAAAAAATCAAAATTGAACTCAACTGGGTCAGATATCTGTTTGGTTGGGTTGGCAGTGAATATTTTCTGCTTGTGAATCTCAAAAATTGAGAAACAAGCGACAGAATTATTGATTTTTTTATATGCTCCTATGTATTTGCAAAAGCCAAACATAACGCAATTGAATGAGCAATTCTGCTTCTGTTGCAGTTGGTGGTTAAAAGCCAAATCCTTGCTGGTGGGCGGGGCTTGGGAACATTCAAAAATGGTCTGAAGGGTGGAGTTCACATTGTGAAGGCTGATCAAGCTGAAGAGATAGCTGGTACGTTGGCTGTATTCTATTCATCAACTTTGTATTTATTTCTATGAGTTTGTTGTCTTCTACTCCTTAATTTTGTAAGTCCTTGGTTGTTATATTTTCAATGTCTAAAATTTTAAGCAATTAATTGAACCCCTGGTAGTGTACTTTTACTTGCCAACAATTTCTATGGAAGTGACTGAATGTTGAATTGTGCAATATGGTGGGGCACCCCTAGATTACTTTAATAGTGTTATGACATTGCAAACTTCCTCTAATATCACATTTTCAAATATCCTACCTGAATAAACCATTTGAGAAATCGTAAGAAACCACAAACCTAGAGAAGGGAGAACCTTATTCTTTGCTTTAATTGAAATGGCTGAACCAGTACTCAAGGAGGGTACAATCTATGTCACACAATTCGCCGGAAACCACTGGTTCTCTAGAGCTCCGAGCGCAAATTCGCACTTTCAAAGCGAAAGCACTTCAAATTCGCAAACTCATTTACATGAATTCGTGAACTCACTGAAATGAATTTGCCGGTTTCAACAAAATGTAGAAACCAACCACTTTATTGAATATTTAAACTACAAATTCCAAGCCAAATGGCTTTAAATGCTGCATCGGCTGTACTCAACATCAAAATTTAATATTCTTAAATATATGTTGTAACGTCCCGGTTTTTCAGACCCGTTATTTGATTAAATCAATCGATCACAATATATCACAAATAAATCTCCGAATATAGGGCTAGAGTTCTAATTGCCTCAATAAATTTATAATCACAATTTTGATCAAATAACAATAAAAATAATCTCCTTAATATAAAAACAAATCTGTTCAAATTATTTATCACCCCAATAAACCCAAATTTCCCATATTTCAACTCTGGTCCTTCCCTCAGGAATTATATAAATCCATAAAGTTAAAAATTATTTCAAGACTCGTCTATCTTCGATTCCTTAAATATCAATTTTGATTATTACCTCCAAGATTATCTTGGAAAAAAATATTAAAAGTAGGCAAGTATACAATATGACAAGAAACAATATACTCAACGAGAAAAATGTGAATGATAAAATTCCAAATAATTCAATCGATGAATAATCATAGATAAAAGAATCAAGAATCTAATTTGATAAGTCACATAGCTCAATTTCTATCAAACATAGCTTCATACTTGGTTTATCTTGGTAGCATGATAAATGACACTTAGACATTTAAATTCCATACACATATCGAACTATTACACTCTGCTGGGCTGTAATCGCAAACCCATCCCGCAAGGNTTCATACTTGGTTTATCTTGGTAGCATGATAAATGACACTTAGACATTTAAATTCCATACACATATCGAACTATTACACTCTGCTGGGCTGTAATCGCAAACCCATCCCGCAAGGCTGTAATCACAATCGCACCCCCTAGGGTCATAATCACACTTCACCAATTATGTCTCAAGTACACTACGTACATGTACCAATCAACCTTAGAGTATTTAGTCCCATGTACAGGTNGGCTGTAATCACAATCGCACCCCCTAGGGTCATAATCACACTTCACCAATTATGTCCCAAGTACACTACGTACATGTACCAATCAACCTTAGAGTATTTAGTCCCATGTACAGGTTGACCAATAAAATTGATAGAATTTTGTATCAATCAGAATAATCAATAGAATTACAAATTTCAGATAATCAAATAACACTTTTTGTAAAGAGATTTAAAATAGAGGGACATATTGTATACTACCCCGTACCTCAAAATCATTAATAACTTCAATAGCTAAGAAATTCGAAGTTCCCCGAATAAGACACTTCAATTTGGTAATGATCAAAAATAAAATTCACTATTTAATTTTTGACCCCAAAATCTCATAAATTTCTCTCTCTACATCTTTTTCTCTCTTTCTCTTTCTTCCTCTCTCTCTTTCTTCCTTGCTCTGCGTTTTGCTTATTGACAGCCCTTTATTTATAGGGTGCAAATGCTTGGCCTCCAAGGAAATCATTGGACAAATGTCCATTCTCTCATGGTTGCTTCTCCTTTTTTTTTTTCCTAATAGACCACATGTCCATTGTTATATATATATATATACTTACATATATTCTATATGTAATGTATTACTCATATATTATATCACATTTTATTTTTAATACGAAATATGACCTATATTATACTTATTTGACTCGTTTTCACATAAAGAAATCATAATTGAAGTCCATTTATTTATTTAAAATTTTTAAAAATAATCCTTAGTTATATAGAATCATAATTGACGACATGATTAGCATGTTAATGATTATTATTATTATTTTTTTATACGGGTCGTCACAATCTACCCCCTTAAAAGAATTTCGTCATCGAAATTCGATACTAACCTCAAGAGTAAAATAAGCATGAAAACATTACACAAATATCTGTTGGGGTACTCTGATACCTTTTTCAACTCTTTACTATATAACCCAAAATTTTGATATGAATTTCAATTTATACATTCGTCTAATGGGAATTGATTGACTTTCTCCGTACATTTCAAATTTCTATACCTATAGCGACAGCTAATAGTCTCACTTTCCATAAGACCTATGTAAGATCTGATACCTAAGCTCTGATACCACTTTGTAATGTCCTGGTTTCCTGGACTCATTACTTGATTAAATCAATCGATCACAATATATCACAAATAAATCTCCGAATACTTGGCCAGAGCTCTAATTGCCCCAATAAATTTATAATCACAATTTTAATCTCCAAATAACAATAAAAATAATCTCCTCAATATAAAAATAAATCTGTTCAAATTATTTATCACCCCAATAAACCCAACTTTCTCATATCTCAACTCTAGTTCTTCCCTCAGGAATTATATAAACCCACAAAGTTAAAAATTATATCAAGACTCGTCCATCTTTGATTTTTTAAATATCAATTTTGATCATTACCTCCAAGATTATCCTGAAAAAAAATATTAAAAGCGGGAAAGTATACAATATGACAAGAAACAATATGCTCAACGAGAAAAATATGAATAATAAAATTCTAAATAATTCAATCGATAGACAATTATAGATAAAAAAATCAAGAATCCAATTCGATAAGTCAGATAGCTCAATTTCTATCCAACATAGTTTCATATTTGGTTTATCTTGGTGACATGATAAGTGACACTTAGGCATTTAAATTTCATACTCATCGAACTATTACACCCCGCAGGGTTGTAATCACAATCGCACCCCGTAGGACCATAATTAAATTTCACTATTTATGCCCCAAGTACATTTCGTACATGTACCAGTCATTCCCAGAGTATTTAGTCCCACGTGCAGGTCAACTGATAAAATTGACAGAATTTCGTATCAATCAGAATAATCAATAGGAATACAAATTTTAGATAATCAAATAACACTCTTTGCAAAGAGATTTAAAATAAATGAGCATATTGTATGCTACCCCATACCTCAAAATCATTAATAACTTCAATAGATAAGAAATTCGAAGTACCCCGAATAAGACACTTCAATTTGGTAAATGATCAAAAGTAAAATTCACTATTTAATTTTTGACTCCAAAATCTCATAAATTTCTCACTCTCTCCATCTTTTTCTCTCTTTTCTCTTCCTTCCTCTCTCTCTTTCTTCCTTGCTCTACGTTTTGCTTATTGGCAGCCTCTTATTTATAGGGTGCAAATGCTTGGCCTCCAAGGAAGTCATTGGACAAATTTCCATTCTCTTATGATTGCTTCTCCTTTTTTTTTTCTAATAAACCACATGTTTATTGTTATCTATATATATATATACTTACATATATTCTATATGTAATGTATTACTCATATATTATATCACATTTTATTTTTAATACGAAATATGACCTATATTACACTTATTTGACTCGTTTTCATATAAAGAAATCATAATTGAAGTCTATTTATTTATTTAAAATTTTTAAAAATAACCCGTAGTTATATAGAATCATAATTAACGACATGATTACCGTGTTAATAATTATTATTATTATTATTATTTTATACGAGTCGTCACATATGTAAATATATATGCATGTACATAGTATGACGCCCTTGGCGCTCCCGCTCCCGCTCCTGCTCTGTGTGACCTAGGGTACAATGCTTCCTTTTAGCCGTATAGAATCATTTTATTTGAATTAATGTCTTGACTAGCATACACAATGATATGCATAGTTCATGTTACAACAATTTTCTTTTGGCCTATGTATCCTTGTCTTGCCTTGATATATTAGTTTCTTGGATCATAATTTTTATTTTTATTTTAGTGGTCATTTCATTTTGATAGGCAGTGTATTTTTCATATATCCTGCCCGCTGTGGGCTTGCAACACTTAAAGAATTAAAATATTTATAGCATTCTTTCGTACTGTTTTGTTTTGTAGTTGGAACCTCTGGAATTTTGTGATGCATTTGTTAGTATTTTTCGATCCAGATGACATCGAAACTTGTCTGTGAATGATTTTTTAGATGGTTTATTTAGTAAAAACATTGGTAAATGCAAGCTACTTTTTGTCATACTAGGAAATGTTAATTATTGATGTTTTGGTGTGAAAGCATTATAGAGTCCAAAATTTGTTTGGAATTTAAGCTTGCCAATGTCGAGGGCGACATGCTGACATCTTTGACTTGAGTGGCTTGCTAAAAACCATTTGGATTTACTCTAAGATCTTAATAAATTACTGCATATTGTATTAGGAAAGTGTTTTGAATATTACTCACTTTGCGTTTGACTTCTAAGTTGGTTTCATTTTTCCTCTATCTCGACCATATATTTTATATTGTTTGCAGGGAAAATGCTTGGACAGATACTTGTTACCAAACAGACTGGGCCGCAAGGCAAAGTTGTCAGCAAGGTCTGCCATTCTATATATATTCTGCATCACAAATATGTGAACAAGTGGGCTTACAGAATGCATGTTTATGCTACTGCAACATGCATCTGCATGTACTCGAATTAATTTGCAGAGAGCACACTTCATGCATTTGAGCCAGTGGTCATGTTTTTTTTGGCTGATTCTACTCTAATGGATTTGAATCACATTAACTATTTATTAGTCTCCATTGCTGACAATTTTAGTTCTTCTAGGTCTTTTGGAATATGAAGAAAATTGTGCCTGTGTCATTTCCAACTCTTATTCACTGAAAATTAAAACGTTCTGCTCTTTTTTAGATCATTTGTCCTAATATTGTCTTGTTTTGAGAAGTGAACAAATGGGTTGTTTAGGATTTGAGTGGGAACATGTTAAAAAGTGATGGATGGTTTAAACTGAAGGATATATACCAAATCATTATTTTTCTTGGATGATAATACTATTGAAGACTATCAAGATTAGCCTTTATGGCTCCTTCAATTATGTTAGATAATATATCTACTCAACTTAACAAAACCTTTATCCCAACTATTTGGGACAGCTACATGAATCATGTTTCTTTATTGATGTTTAGATAGTATACCTGAACTCTATATTAGAGAGGGTAATATGTTGAATAAAGAACTTTTTAAAATCAGATGAAGTTGATAAGTGCATACTTTTTGAATGAGTCATTTTGGTTAGTATTTTTTAAAAAGTGAATTTTACATAGAAAAGGCATTCTTCTGTAGCCAGTTTTCTGATTCATCTGCTCTAACTTTAGTAGTAATGTATTCACCACCCAGATTTACTTGTATTTTCTGGAAATCCAAGGTCTATGTTATTTACTTTTTCCAGAAGGTAAATATTCTGGACACCCAGAATTGTGAAATGGCTGGGATTTTTTTTTTATTGGACTGTGAAATGGCCTAAGCCTTTCCAATGAAGGTTCATAATATATGCAACATTGAAATTCTGTGGTTTGGTGAGTACAGGAGAAGATTGATGGTGAACTCCATTGTGTGCCCAAATTACAAATTTCTATTATTGGAGCATGCTGCATGCACATTACTATTTTGAGAATTAAAAATCAATGTTTTACATTCTAATGCAGGTTTATTTGTGCGAAAAGTTATCACTTGTCAATGAGATGTACTTTGCGATTACTCTTGATCGTACAACCGCTGGTCCTGTAAGTTCCCTAACATGCTGTAGTAACATAATGATTACCTTCCAGAATGATTGCATTTGTTTAAAATAAGCTTACGTTCATGTCATTAGTTTTAAAAAACACTTTTACTTCTTGCCATATGAGCCCATTAATTCTACCAATGATTTTAATATGGCCTATAAGTCAACTCTTCCTTGAGTCAAACCTGCATTGTGGAGTTGACTCTGATACCAAATCATAAGAACCCGGACCAATTCCCCTTCCCTTATGAATGTGAAGTTGATTTTTACTGTTTCCAGGTGACAGTAATGGAAATTATGTTAATTCTAATGCATTGTGTTGCTCCTATGTGCTTGTTGGCGAAGTTGTGCATTTGTTTACAATAACGCCAAAATTGAGTTGGAAGCCATTATAGTTCACAGTTAAAGATCATTCTAAGCTAAGCTAAGCTGCTTCTTGGACTTTATTTATCCTTTTTGTTTTTTCTGGTTAAACGTACAGCTTATAATTGCCTGCCGAAAGGGAGGAACCAGCATTGAAGACCTTGCAGAGAAATTCCCTGATATGATTATAAAGGTTATTCTTCATCCCTTTGCTTTCAACATGCTGATGCTACCAGCATCTCTTTTGCCCCTGCACTAATTTTCCTGATAAATGTATATCCACGCTTTTTTCGTGTGCAGGTACCTATTGATGTTTTTGAAGGAATTACTGATGAAGATGCTGCAAAGGTTGTTGATGGTTTGGCTCCCAAGGTGGCTGACAGAAATGCTTCAATAGAACAAGTGAAGAAGTTATACAAACTTTTCTGCGAATGTGACTGTACACTGCTGGAAGTAAGCATGTACTGAAATACTTAATAGATTTTTGCAACAGCAGCATCTTCGAAGTTTTGCAACACTCTTCTACTCAAAATTCTCCTAGTTCATATCCAATTTTGAAATTAACTTACTTGGACAGATCAATCCCATTGCGGAAACATCTGATAACCAGCTGGTAGCTGCTGATGCGAAGCTAAATTTTGATGACAATGCTGCTTTCCGTCATAAAGAGATATTTGCGCTCCGTGATCCAACGCAGGAGGATCCTCGTGAGGTATTGCTTATCTCTAGTACATGAGTGGATAGCCTCACATTTACTGTTGGGAAGAAAGGCAGTAAACCTCAATTCATGGCATTTTCTTGTTTGTTTAACTCATGACAGGTGACTGCTGCAAAAGCAGATTTGAATTATATTGGTTTAGATGGAGAAATTGGTTGCATGGTAAATGGTGCTGGATTGGCAATGGCTACCATGGATATAATTAAGCTACATGGAGGAACTCCTGCCAATTTTCTGGATGTAGGTGGGAATGCTTCCGAAGGCCAGGTAATTTGTTTTGAGAAGACAGTGGAGTTTCTATGCTCTAATGAAAAAAACTGATACTGGAATTCTCATTTGCTAGTCAAGTTCCCTTCAAAATATTAACACCCCCCTTCTCTCTTTCTTGGGTGCATGGAGCAGGTTGTGGAAGCTTTTAAAATTTTGACTTCAGATGAGAAGGTGAAAGCGATTTTGGTGAACATTTTTGGAGGAATAATGAAATGTGATGTAATAGCCAGTGGCATTGTCAACGCTGCTAAAGAGGTGAATCTTGCATTAAATTGATTCTATTTTTGTTCCATACAGTGGTAATCTCTTTTATTTGTGCACTCTGGCACCAAGTTTTTGTCCTCCGAGCCATTAAGTGCGATATTACTTAAGACGAACTACTATTCACAGATTATTTGAAATAATCTATAGTATGCATTTAGGATTTTTTGATTGTATCACCTTGATGCCAATGGTTGCACAATTGTTAACTTGTTGGGGCTTGTCTTTAAGGTTCAATTGAAAGTACCAGTAATTGTTCGTCTTGAAGGCACCAATGTTGATCAAGGGAAAAGGATCCTCAAGGTAATTTCCAAACCAATCACTTCTTATGAAAAGAAATTTCGATGTATTTGAAAGTTGATGACGTAACGAGGGAAGGGAAAGGAAAGGAAACTCGAATGATAATTTTTTGCCGTTTCTGGTGACGTGTCTGCAGGAGAGTGGGATGAAGTTAANACTTCTTATGAAAAGAAATTTCGATGTATTTGAAAGTTGATGACGTAACGAGGGAAAGGAAAGGAAACTCGAATGATAATTTTTTGCCGTTTCTGGTGACGTGTCTGCAGGAGAGTGGGATGAAGTTGATTACGGCCGATGATCTCGACGATGCGGCTGAGAAAGCAGTTAAAGCAATTGCTAGTTGAGGGCATCAAGTCTTTTCATATGATCTTATTTTGCTTCATTTTGAATCTTTTGGGCCAATTCCTCCGAGGACTACACTCTACTAGGAGCCGCATTGGTGTTATGGCTTCCTGGTTGTAACTCAAAAACATTTGTGTCGAGTACACAAAATCTACAGATAAATCATCTGCTTATGGCTTGCATAATTGAATTATGGGTTAATTATTTTTTCCTTTCNCGAGGACTACACTCTACTAGGAGCCGCATTGGTGTTATGGCTTCCTGGTTGTAACTCAAAAACATTTGTGTCGAGTACACAAAATCTACAGATATTCATCTGCTTATGGCTTGCATAATTGAATTATGGGTTAATTATTTTTTACTTCCCACTAGTTTTGGCTTGGCTAAAAGCATCTTATTTGATAATTAAAATTATGCATATTACTCATTTGTAGTTATGTACCAAAATGAAATAATTATTTTTATAATGTAAATTAAGGGAGTGTGTTCTACACATAAAAAATATGTGGATCTTGTTTTTATTGTTTTCCTCTACATGACCNTATTTGATAATTAAAATTATGCATATTACTCATTTGTAGTTATGTACCAAAATGAATTAATTATTTTTATAATGTAAATTAAGGGAGTGTGTTCTACACATCAAAAATATGTGGATCTTGTTTTTATTGTTTTCCTCTACATGACCATTGTTTAAGTGTTTAAAATACATTTTATAATATATAGTATAATACCTAGATAGGGCATCAGTTTCAAATCAAAAAACATTCAAGAAAAATTTAAGTGATTTTTGGCCTTGAAGCCAAAATCTTACTTGAGAAAAAAAGAGATTCAGACATGTTTGATTAAAATGTATTAATTTGTTGTCATGTTTTATTAATTTTATGATCGAGAATAAATCAGACAAAAAATCTACTTTTAAAATATTAGTATTATAGTAATTTTTTAATTTTGTTAACGACATTAATTATTTCACTTTATTACATAATTATAAAGGANTTTTTGGCCTTGAAGCCAAAATCTTACTTGAGAAAAAAAGAGATTCAGACATGTTTAAAATGTATTAATTTGTTGTCATGTTTTACTAATTTTATGATCGAGAATAAATCAGACAAAAAATCTACTTTTAAAATGTGAGTATTATAGTAATTTTTTAATTTTGTTAACGACATTAATTATTTCACTTTATTACATAATTATAAAGAAATAATGTACGTAATTTTAAACGTTAAATAGGTAAGATATTATTAACCCTTGAATTATTACAATAACCTCTTTGTAAGTAAGGGAAATATTTTCCCAGACAAAAAAAAAAAGAGAGGAGTAGTGAGAATGGCGCATGAATACCCACAAAAAAATTACATTAAACACAAATAAAGAAACAAGAATGAGAAGAAACCNTATTACAATAACCTCTTTGTAAGTAAGGGAAATATTTTCCCAGACAAAAAAAAAAAAGAGAGAAGTAGTGAGAATGGCGCATGAATACCCACAAAAAAATTACATTAAACACAAATAAAGAAACAAGAATGAGAGGAAAGCNTTTTAAACGTTAAATAGGTAAGATATTATTAACCCTTGAATTATTACAATAACCTCTTTGTAAGTAAGGGAAATATTTTCCCAGACAAAAAAAAAAAGAGAGGAGTAGTGAGAATGGCGCATGAATACCCACAAAAAAATTACATTAAACACAAATAAAGAAACAAGAATGAGAAGAAACCGTCTAAAAGAACTTTCCTTTCTTCAAGTATTCTGCAATTCTCTTTGAGATGCAATAAGCTGTTGATTGTATGGTAATCATGGGATTGACCCCAACAGCACTTGGAAGCACACTGCCATCGCATACAAATAAACCTTTGGCTTCCCAAGTCTCTCCATTCTCATCAACTGCACCATCTACCTCGGTAGCACCCATCCTGCAACTACCCATCTGATGTGCAGAGGCATACATGGTCCAGTACTCTTCACCCGACTTTGGTCCTCCAACTGCATTAACCGTGTCCAAGAACTCCTCCAAATCGCCATCCTTAACCCCTTTACATTTAAATCTCTGTCCATCACTCCTGTAGGTTCCCACTTCAACAGCTCCAGCCGCGACTAAAATCCTCAAAGCACGCCTCAGTCCCATTTTGAGATTTTCTTTGTCAACCCTGTCTAGCCGATAACTTATCCTACCCTCAACTTTTACTTCTCCTGATCCCTTATCTCTCACTAACGAAAAAAGATTTGCTGTTCTTGCAAATTTTGTCATCCTGTCCTTCATGTCAAGCCCTGAAACCCATGGAAACAATGAAGCAAATGATCCGGGCCCCACCGCCGCAGCTTCCACAATGGCCTGGATACTATATTCTTCAGATGCCAATTTATGGATTGAAGTGATGATTCCTCCCTCATAATTTTTGCCTTTGATGCCTGAAAGAGATTCTGGAAAGTATCCCCAGGCCATAAGAACAGGGTGGAGATGAAGGTTTCTGCCAATATTATGGTTCTCCAGTCCACTTGAGATCATCAGAGGGGGTGTCAAGAGGGACCCACCTGCTGAAACTGTGATCCTTGCCTCAATATGCAGCTTTTTTGTGATGTTTTTGCTCACGATGGAAGCAATCACTCCCATGCATCTCTTTCTTCTGCTTCCAATAAGATCATTCTCCAAGATGAATCTCTCTGCTTTGCAACCTGTTAGGATCACTGCGCCATTGCTGACCGCATCAACCAGCCAAGTAGAATCAGTCCCTTTCTTGTCTCCAGTTTTACAGCCATAACAACAAGAACCACAATAATGACTCTCAGAGCAGTTTCTTGGCACTGGATCGACTTTCAAACCAAGATTCTCACACCCTTTTCGAAGTATTTGATTTTGGAACCCTTCCTCTGTACAGTTCTCTGTAACACCAATCCTCCAACAGACAACATCCATGGCTCGGAGATAATCATAGCTTCCGAACATTGGAATCTTTTGTTCCACAGCCCACTCTCTAAGAACAGAATTTGGTGTTCTAATAGAAGCTGACCAATTCACAAAAGAGCCACCCCCAACTGTTGATCCTGCCAAGATCATGATTTTGCCATCCACGGTGGATAGGACTCCACCAGACTCATATAATTCATTCATGGATGGGGCCTCAAGACCTGAATAATCTTCGGGCACGAAGTAGTTGCCCTTCTCAAGGACAAGAACTTTCTGACCGGAGCTTGCAAGAACTGCCGCAGCGACCCCTCCTCCACAACCAGAACCAACAATTACGACATCACATTTGATATTGAAGGTGCCGTTTTTTGTATCCACTGTGGCATCCAGACCTTTCTGGATCAAGGACTCAATCAAAGTTGAATCATTTTCGTTTGTAGTTTCTATCACACCCTTGTCAAGAGGTCTCTCTTCTTGGGGTTTAATCAGGCGTTCTTTGGTATCTACTTGGTATCCAGTTGCTTCCAATGCTGGGTTTTTTGAAGTTTCATCGAGCTGCAACAAATGCAGAAAAGCAATTCTATTTCAAAGATCCTTATGGAGGGAAACAGAGGTACTTTCCTTTCAATTCCAGGTAAAAAGGAAAATTTTAGTTACATGTCAAGACTACAAGGAGCAACCTTTAATTGAAGATACTGGTAATACTTAAAAATTCAGGTTTTACAGAGTTAAAAGATTTTGAAGAACCACAAATTAGTAAAGAACCAATCCTCCCACTCACCCACCCAACCTTCTCTTCTGTTTAGGGGCAGAAAATTGGGAATGAATTACGAATTTCTAGGGTGGGAAATTATATTTTATCTTTCATTGATAAATTAAGACCATAGGTAAGATTAGTAAAAAAAAAACAAAAAAACAAGTAACTTAATAAAGAAAAATGAAAGGGTAAAAGACAGGGAAAGAAACAATGCATCAAATATTTTTAACTAAATAGAGGGTCAGAGGAATTACCCAAGTGAAAAAGGTGTAGAAGCACATGATTTTCAGCATTACAAATGCTAATCTCAAGGGAACCAGGAAAGTTTGCCTTGACCACTTTTTGAGAATATCTTCTCTCTTCTCAATGGATAATTCAGAGAACTTGTGAATAAAGGGCCATCTCCAATCAAAGCAAACAAACCCACAAATCAACAATGTCCCCAATCTGGTCGAAAGAGACTTTAGTACTTGGCTTACTAAGAACACAGCTTCAGATAATCCCCTCTTCACCAATAACTCTGCAACCTGTTCACCATCAACCCAAAAAAAAAAAAAGAAGAAGAAGAACTAAAACTAAAACTCAAATTATACATACATGGAAAAAGCAACCATATATTAAAAGTAACAAACAAAAGTATAACACCTTTGATTTAAAAAACTAAGGGCACACCAACAATTAAAAGGAAAAGAGAAGGAAGACCATGGTTGAATATAATATTGTACCTTGTCAGGGATTGGAGGTTGAGACCCAGAAGCTTCGTAGAAGGAATGAAGGGCCTGGTTAGGTGGGTCTTGACTGCTGATGGCATGTGGAGGCAGGGGAGGGATGAGAGCTTCACATATGGCAGCCAGTGATTCCATCTGAGATGCAGAGAAGCCATGGCTGTAGCTGCTGGACCCTCTCGGCAAAAGATGAGAATCTCTTCCCTTCATCTCTCTGTCTGTCTCTCTCTCCTTCGTCACTCTGTCCCTGTATCTCTACGATGCAATATCTTTTCTCGAAATCCTACACAACATGACTTTTGTAGTTGTTGGAATATAATGGATGCCAAGTATTGATGGGAATGGGAAGCCAATGCATTATTGGACTATGTGAAGTTTTATCTTCTTTTTTTTTTGGNCAAGTATTGATGGGAATGGGAAGCCAATGCATTATTGGACTATGTGAAGTTTTATCTTCTTTTTTTTTTGGTCAGAATCCGAAAGTCACTTTTACCGCCGATTAATCTGAAATCCGAGCCGGATAGATCACAGGGGCGATAAAATCCTCCTTATCGAAGACAGCTATTTTCTCAAGACTTGAACTCGAGATTTTAATCAAGTTAGACCAATTTCTCACCAATTGATCTAACGCTTGATAGTTATGTGATATTTTATCAGCGTGGTGTTAATATTGCTTCCTCCCAAGTAAATTTTTAATGTCTNTTGATAGTTATGTGATATTTTATCAGCGTGGTGTTAATATTGCTTCCTCCCAAGTAAATTTTTAATGTCTCAATTACATTAAGACGTTTCATCGTAGTATACCTCAAAAGAAACAAAATAATTAAAGCTATAATTAATTTAAAAACAAAACAAAGGTGGAATCTAGGAGAGAGGAGAGGGGGACAATATGAAATATCTTCGAGTCTAGAAAAAAAATTAAGTTATAATTATTTAAACAAAATAAAATCATTAAACCAAAAACTCAAAATAGAAAGGGATGATGACAGAGCAATCTTCTTTTCCTGGCTGGTATCAGTGTTGTTTGGATAATTGTAATGTTTACTTTTACTGTTGAGATCTAAAAAAATTAAATTAGACTTAATAAAGTGATATTAATGTAATTTAATATCTAATAATATTATTGTGATTATTATTATTATAATTCTATTATTTGACACATTATTGTGCCAATAAATTAAATTAATTTAATTTATAAATTAAACATGAACAACTCTATGGCCTTTGGAGGTATCGTGTTTAGGTGGTAGTAAGTAACGTGACCGAGCTTTTGAACGTTGACAAGGGAGAGAACAGAAAGGTCTAGTTTATTTATTCAGACTTAAAAAGGATCACCACCAATGGCCAGGGAGAGAGAACTGCAAATGATTAACTAACAGTCCTATTTTTTGTAGAAAACATTGGAGTAACGTGCGGGTGTCACTCAATGAAATCATAATCATAAAATATAAAATATCTTAACAAATTAGGTTGGATTCATCCTACCCGACTCTCAACCGAGTGATAACTTTCTAATAAAAAATAATAAAAATTTCAGTTATACTCTTTCTAATTTATAATATCTTCAAAAACAACTCTTATATTATTAAAAACATCATTGATACCCTTTTTAGTTTATATTTAAACATTAGTAACACCTACTATCATTAAACTATCATCTATAACAAAATAAATCATCTCAAATACCAAAATTGCCCTTACATAAACCTTAAACAATCTTTTTACGTAAAATTTGAATCGATTAAAATTTATTTTTTATATATTAAAATGTGAATCGATTAAAAATATTTTTTTACATATTAAAATTAGAGTCAATTTGATCTCTACTGAAACTGTTAGCCCCAATTAACATTTGCTTTGCACCTGATGGTGTGGATGAGTAGAATGTATAAATTTACTTGCACAGTTGGATCTGAGTAATTGAGCTCGTGCAAATGGTGTGTTAGCTTTTGAGAATAAGGGACGTTTCACACAGTAATCTTATAGTGGTTCACCAGTTTGAGAGCTCGACTAATTCACTCTTAAATATAATTTTTTGCTCTTTGGATCTGTATTAATGATGTATGTGTGATCTATAGAGTGTTTCTAATACCACCGAAGTTACTTGCCTCGTAGCAGAGACATTGTACAATATTTATAGTCCAATTCCTAGTTTTATGGGATATGTGGTGAGATTTTTTGTTTTCTTCCCGTGGTGTCTTGCTTGATACTAGGCGACAGTTATGGTGGTTTGAAGATTTTGTGCCTAGATTAAAGCTTGTTGCCATTGGGGGGATGCCTCGTGAATGCCAGTTGTCCTCCATTTATCTACTTCAGGGTGCAAGGTGAGGAAATCTAGGTTTGGACTTCGGAGCTTAGACTCTATGAGTTGAGCTCCCTTCCTGACCTCAGACTTGGAATTCTTTCTTGGTATCATCAGTTGCCCCAGTCCCCGGTCAAAGTGGGCTTGAGCAGGGGCTGAGCTAGGGCTGAGTTGAGGTAGACCTTTATACGGTGACCTAGTTTTGCGTGTGAAGAGGTTTTTTTGACAATTTTCTGTAATTATTTTTTCTCGATTTTCGCACACGTTTCACACTTCAAAGACCTACATACCATTAGCTTTAAATGTTTCTGAGAAGATGGAGACCGCCTCATTTCTCCTTTCGGTTTCTCTCTGTAGGCTTTTCCTTCTTTCTTCTTGGCAATTCTAGTTTTCCCAATTTGATGGAGTTCTTAGGGCTCTGAAAAATCTGCTTTCCCTGATTTGACTCACCAGTTTTGCAAGGCTCGCATTCTGATTTTGCTTTGGGCTTTTTGATTTGTCCCTTGTCCTTGATTAGGTGCGCTTCCTAGCTTTTAATCACTTCTTCGTTCTGGATCCCTCGAATTTGAGATGGTTACTACTTTTTTGGACTTTTCGATTCTATTACTTTAGGAACTGAGATCGCTCACTGTCCTCTCTTCCACTTTTCTTGGATCCTTACTCTACTTCTAGAGTTTTCCTTATTGGTTGTTAGTGTCTCGATCCCTCAACTCTTAGACACTGTTTTGCAGAAGTTCCTCTTTACCGTTCCTCCAAACTTTCTTTTTCTTGCTCTGTCATGTCCGCCTCTTTTAAAGACACAACCTCATCGGTTTCCCTTATGAGGGACAGGTCTCCTGAGATAGAGGAGGATGAGCTAGGAGAGGTTGGTGACGCAATAGACAATTTTCCTGGGGTTGAGGCTACACAGATGACTGAGGTCCCTCAGGTCTCTCCAGAATCTTCTTCTAACCCCAAACGGTTTTGAAAAGGCAAAGCCAAAATGGAGTCACGTAGCGCCGAGGACTCTGACCCAACTCCTCACGCCTTCGATCTTATTGGTCATAACAAAGTCACTCCCTCTTTTATGAGAGTCCTATTTGCTAAATTTGGCTTCCTTCAGGGCTTGCGCTACTGGATTCCCTTTACGGGCATTAAGTATGATTCAAAGGTCCCAGAGAAGACTTGCTTCTTCGTGGCCTCCCTTGAGAATGGGCTAAGGTTCCCTATACACCCGTTCATCAAATCCGTTCTCCAACATTTTAATGTCTGTCCTGCTCAAATTTCTCCTAATTTCTTGGGTGTCCTGGTGAGTCTCTTTATCTTCTTTAAGAAAAACGAAATCGGTTCTCCCACAATTCCTCTACTCATGAAGTTCTTAAATGTCAAGTTTCAACCTGATGGATTTTTATAAATGAGACAAAAATTAAGAACAAAAGGAAGAAGTTCTACCTGCTCTTTCTTCTGCCCCAACTATAGAAAGAGGAATGAGGATCTCAATCGTCACCTCAAGAAGACTAAAACCTACCCTAGTGAGCCTCGAGTGTTTGATCAGATTGGAGTATTTCTCTGGCTTGCAGACTTTACGCCTAATCAAAGCAAGCCTATCCTTAACTCCCAGCTCGGGGCGAATACCTGCAACGACTCAAAGAAATGAGGTAAGCAAACGAAGTAACAAGAGGAGATAAGATGGGTCTGCCCAAAATAAAAGCTCACCTAGGTTATCAGGGTCTGCCCAGGAGTGAGGAACAGGAAGGGTGTCAGTGATATCATTCGGGTTAAACTCCCACGCCTTTTCTAACACGAAAAAGAACTATTTCTTCCAGTTCTTATGGGAGCTAGGAAGGTCGATAATCAAGATGGGGGTATTTACCAATTTTTCAAGGATTTTAAGGCTAAGGTCAGTGAAATGAAGAAGGCTAGGAGTGGGGGCAAGCGTAAGGCTAAGGTTGGATCAGGCAGTGACGCTGTTCCCTCAGCCAAGGTGCCAAGGTTGGGGGTGCCCCTTACTTCTCCTCCTTCATCCCGGGTGGCCTTTGTCCCCCAGCCGAGCTCCACAACGGTTATGCAAACCTTCTTCCCTCGAGGGGTTGTGCTTCCTCCACCTATGAGGGTCTTTTAACAGGGTATAGTCTCAATCTCTCTCTCCCCAGCAGAAGTTAAAAGAGCCCTGGAGACCATCACTCATATTTTTACCTGGTTCTACTCCTTCTGAGCCAGTTGAGGAGTCCTCTTAACTTCTTCTCCTCAAGAATCGCACGACTGATAAAGGAAAGCACCCCAAGATCAAGGGCAAGGGCTCCCTTATGACTAACGTGAAACGTGCAACGAAAATCATTGCCTCCATTATCTCAGAATCTGACATTCAAAGGGTGGCAACCATGTCCCTTGGATCTTTCATTTCTACTGCCCTGTTTGACGCTACTTTGGTAAGCTTCTGGTTCGTCAAATCCCATTTTTTTCTTGCTTCATTCCTTTGCGCTAACTCTTGTTTTCGGATCGTGTTTGCTCCTAGATGGCTATCCACGTAAGTGGCTTGTTAAAGCGGATCCAAGCTCTAGAAAGCTCTGACAATGCTTCTAAGGCGTTTAAGCTCAAGGCTGCTAAGCTAACCTTTGCCAATGATGACTTTAAGGCCCAGGTCTAAGACTTGCACATACAAGTAGAGAAAAGACCAGGGAGGACCTCCGACTAAAGACTGACGAATGGGTGAAAGCCAGCTAGAAGGCCCTTCGGAGATTTAGACTCTTATAGGGGCTTGAAAAGAGAATATGATGTTCTGGCAGAGACAAGCGGCGTCCTTCAAAATGAACTTGAGGAGGAGAAAGCTACTGCTTAGAAGAAAGATGCGTTGGTCACTAAGTTGGCAGACGACATTACTACCAAGTTTGTTGTTGGGTACCTTACCTTCTAACATCAAGCCATGTGCAGGTTTTCAGACTTAGATTTTGACGACTTTGAGACCTTGTCTAATGAGGAAAGAAGGTGTCTAGTGTGGAAAGAGGAGTTAGAGTTTTAGCTCCCCCGATTCCTAGTCTTACTGTCGGAGCAGCTGACTTGCCCTTTGTTCCAACTGATGTTCCTGCCAATGCCCTTACTTCTAGTGAGGTTTCTACCGACCTTGAGGCTCAATCTTCTAAACTACCCTTGCCTCCAGGTAAAGACGAGGTCCCTGGCCCTACCTTTGCTCCCACTGAGATCCTTCCACCTTTGCCTACTTCTGATCCTTTTAAGACTTTTATTGTTGAGCTGACAGATGCTGCTTCTATTCCTGCCCCAGAGACTTAAATTTTTCTTTCTCCCTATTTGTTTTTTTTCACTCTGTACTATGTTATTTTTGGGGAATGTAAATATATATTGTTTTTGAATTGCTCTTTCAACGTTGTACCTTACTGCACTTCTATTTTACTTTCCTGTTGTGCTTTTGCTTATGCTTTTATTCCCCTTGCCCCCATACTTCGGGGAGGACTTAGTTCTTTTCAAAGTAGACTTGTCAATAACTATTAAGGAGCTGTTGGATGCTGAGGTCTTCATCCTGGAAAGCTCATTCTTATAAGCTAAGAAGGCTATGTGGTTGAACTCTGTTTAGGTTGTGCTAAAGAACTGCTAGCTTGAGGGAAAACTAAGCCGAGTCGGAAGACCTACGTTAACCGAACTGATCTAGCAGAGCTGAACACCGACTTTCTCATTATAGCTCGTGCCTAACTATTTTCTAAAAATGTAACTACTATAATGATTATGGGAACGTAATGGATGGAGGCGTCTTTTCATCTCCCTTCGTTTCTTGTCCCTTTAAATTCAGGATTTCTTGAAGTTTCCTTAAACTTCAGACTTCATCTTCCATTTATGAGCTGAAGAACTCTTCTTTTGTTTATGAGTCAAAGAGTCCATCTTTTGTTTATGAGCTGAAGAATTAATCTTTTATTTATAAACTGAAGAACTCATCATTTATTTATAAGCTGAAGAGTTCATTTTTTATTCATGAGTTGAAGAGTTTATTGTTTATTTATGAGCTGAATAACTCATCTTTTGTTTATAAGCTGAAGAGCTCATCATTTATTTATGAACTGAAGAACTCATCGTTAACTTTTTGCTACTTAATGAAATTACGTTGAGACGAGTCAGAAGCTTGCTATTTTATTGAAGATAACTTTCTTACAAAAGAAACTTACTGAAAAAATCTTTTTAGATGCTCTGCGTTCCAAGAGTGAGGTAGGATTTTTCCTTCCTCTGTTTGCAATTTGTAGTTCCCATATTTAACCACTCTTGAGATAATACAAGGTCCTTCCTAGTTAGGACTCAACTTTCCATGAGAAGGATCCTTTCTTGCGGGAAAGAGCTTTTTAAGCACTAGATCTCTAACGCTAAAGCTCCAAGAGACTCAACAAAACAAGGGGTGAGCTCAGATAATCCTTCAAGGCTTACTTCTTCACACCGAATATCCTATTGCAATGCCTTCTTTAAGACTTGGAAGAAAGGTTGACATTTATCACTTGATCTAAACACAAAACGACTCTAGACAGCTATTTTTCCTGTTAAACGTTGGATCTCCCTTGTGTTGGAAGATGACTGCATATCCATTACTACTCTAACTTTTTCTGGGTTAACTTCAATTCCTCTGATGTTGACTATGAAAACCAAAAATTTTTCCACACATACTCCAAAGACGCATTTGGCGGGGTTTAGCTTTATCTTGTATTCCTTAAAAACCTGAAATGACTCTACTAGATGTCTGATGTAGAGCTTTGTCTTTAGTGATTTTACCAGCATGTCATCAATATAGACTTTCATAAATGTCCCAATTTGCTTTTGGAACATTCGATTTACCAAGCACTGGTAAGTGGCTCCCGCATTCTTCAATCTAAAAGGCACGATTTGATAACAATACGTCCCCTACTCAATCACAAAAGAGGTATGCTCTTGGTCACTGGGGTCCATCCTGATTTGATTGTATCTAGAGAAAACATCCATAAAGATGAGGAGCTCATGTCCAGCGGTGACATCCACAATTAGATCAATCTGTGATAAGGGAAAACTGTCGCATGGTTGAGATCGGTGAAGTCGATGCAGAGACACCATTTGCCATTGATCTTCTTAACAAGAACCACATTTGCTAGCCAGATGGGGTAATCTACCTCCCTAATGCCTTTGGCATAGAAAAGTTTGCTAACCTCCTCATTAATTGTCTTTTGGCGTTCTGTGACAAAACTTCTTTACTTCTGTTTAATGGGTTTACAGGCAAGATTCACACTGAGCTTGTGAGTAATGATTGAAGGGTGATGCCTTTCATGTATTCTTGCTTTCTGGCTAACACTTCCAAATTTCTTTTCAGGAAGTGGATAAGGAGGTCTTTAATTTTCCTACTCAACTTAGACCCCACGTAAACAAGGTATTCTGGCTTCTCGTCAAGTTGGACAGGCTCCAATTGTTACGATGGCATTGGTCTAGTCTCCAGCTCGTCCAACTGGATATTTTTGGCTTTCTTCTTTTTCATAGATGTCATGTAACACTCCCGCGCTACACACTGATCTCCTCAAACCACTCCAACCACATTTTTTGTAAGAAATTTCATGACCAGATGGTAGGCAGAAGGAATGACCCTCATGACGTTGAGAGAAGGTCTTCCAAGCAAGATATTATAGGTTGAAGGTGCATCAACCACCAGAAATTTCACAATAGTGGTGGCCTGACAGGGAGGATCTCCCATAGTGAGCATAAGTTGGATTGATCCCAAGGATAACACCTTCTCCCCTGAAAATTCTAACAAACAAGTACTTACTGGCTCGAGCTTTTCTCTGCCTATACCCATCTTGTCAAATGCAACCACAAAAATGATGTTTGTAAAGCTCCTATTATCAATCAACACTTGATGGACAGTTCTGTTAGTAACGACAGCTCTTACCATCAAGAGGTCATCGTAGGGGTGTTGACAGCCTTCCAAGTCTGAGTCTGAAAAGGTGATAATTGTGTTCAGCTATGGTGCCTTGGACACAATATGCACTTTCAGTGACTCATTAGTTCTAATTCTGCGCAGGTGAGCCTTCCTAATTAAGCTGAACTCCCCACCTCCAGTAAATCTTCCAAATATCACTCTAATCTCTCCCAGAGGTTGTTGATGTTGCATAGGAACCTGTGGCTGAGGTGTTGGGGGTGGTGGAGCTCGATTTTGGTTCTCATGGGCCACAAAGCAGCGTAGCTGCCCTAGCTAAATCAGGAACTCAATTTTCTTTTTTAGCTAGATGCAATCGTTTGTGAGGTGGCCGTGGTCCCCATGGTAATCGCAATACTTCGTCACATCTCTTTTAGTTGGGTTTGTCTTCATCTGAGGTGACCACCTCAGGAATTTCTCATTTTGAACCTCATAAAAGATCTGGGACACTATAGCCGTAAGCGGAGTGAACTGTCAAGGTGCGCAACTTGGGTGTAATTTTGGTTGTGGAGAATCTAGGCAAAATCTTACATCTCTTCTTTTGGGGAAGCGATCCCTATCTCTTCTTAGAGATCTATCTCGTCCTCTTTCTTTCTTGGGACTTTGATCCCTCTTCTTTTTTTCTTTCCCTTTTTTCTTCTGTGAGGATGAGCTCTCTACCTTAGAAAGGAGGGCTTCTTCATTGTTTATATAATTTTTTGCCTTGGCCAGCACCTCCGCCATGCTTGCTTGCGGGTTCTTTGATATGGAGAACATAAAGTCTTTTGACTGTACTCTTAAACTAACAATGAAAGCAATGATAGCGAACTTCTCGTCTGGGACGTCTACCTTCAGGAATTATGAATTGAACATTTGGACATAAGTCCGTAGATTCTTGTTGGGTCTCTGTTTCACATTTAACAGGTGGTAGCTCGACTTTCAATAAGTTCGAGCTCCTATGAAATGGGACACAAAGGATATAAAGAGTTCCTTAAAGGAGGAGATCGATGTCGGGACTAGCCTATTTAACCATACTAAGGCTACCCGTGTAACTGCATCTGATTCTTGCAAGTATTGAGGTGGTCCATGAGAACTTTTGTCCCATTGAAGGCCTCGATCTAGGACATTCTGAACTTCGGAGGGAGGGGAAGTGTAACATATCCGCAGTAAAAGAGGACTTGGTCTGCTGGATCAAAGCGTCCATAGTTACAAGGGTCTTGCTTTTTACTGCCTTTTTCATGTAGCTTAATTCTTGTTGGATGTCCTTGAAGCATTGCTCCCAATATTATTCTCTTCTTTCCCGGGAGAAAGGGAGGAACTCGTTTCTCTTAGTTCCCACATTTTGGCTTTGGACCTCCTTGTTTTCACCATTCCTATAGGGGAGATGGGGAGCTTGGTCCATGACTTTTCTATTTTCACCCCCTTCATGAATTTCTGCCAGAGGGTCGAGGCGTGGATGCTCCCTTTAAGGGGGATCATTTTGGTCACCCTGGGATGTGCGTGTCTACTGTGGGCGTTGTAAGAGT
Organism: Ilex paraguariensis; assembly: GCA_963454935.2. NCBI lineage: Eukaryota > Viridiplantae > Streptophyta > Magnoliopsida > Aquifoliales > Aquifoliaceae > Ilex > Ilex paraguariensis. The sequence goes on from CAUOFW020003813.1 coordinate 371,183, forward strand.
TTTAAGAGCTCCTCGTTCTATTGTAATAGGCATTGATTGACTAGGCGAAGAGCCTCGAGTTCATTGTTTGAAGGGGGTCCACCATGGGAGGACTGTCCTCTGTGGTGGGTAAGAAGTCACGAAGATTTTTCTGTTGCCTTCCATTTGTGGCTTCCTGTTGATTCTGCACCTGTGAAGGATTCATTTGGCTTCTACTCATGTTACGTGTAGAGACCATTAATTACTGAAAGATATCAGTGTTTTTGTAATAGGAACAGTCGTTCCCACAAACGGTGCCGAATTGATAGTGTATGAATGTGAATGAGCAGAATGTATAAATTTACTCGTACGGTTGGATTTGAACTACTGAGCTCATACAAATGGTGTGTTGGCTTTTGGGAATAAGGGACGCTTCACACAATAACATTATAGTGGTTCATTAGTTCAGGAACTTGGTTAATTCACTCTTAAATGGAGTCTCTTGCTCTTTTGATTTGTATTAATAATGTGTGTATGATCTATAAAGTGTTTCTAATACCACCGGAGTTACTTGCGTCGTACCGGAGGCATTGTACAATATTTATAGTCAAATTCATACAAATGGTGTGTTGGCTTTTGGGAATGAAGGACACTTCACACAACAACATTATAGTGGTTCATTAGTTCGGGAGCTTGGTTAATTCACTCTTAAATGGAATCTCTTGCTCTTTTGATTTGTATTAATAATGTGTGTATGATCTATAGAGTGTTTCTAATACCACCAGAGTTACTTGCATTGTATCGAAGGCATTGTACAATATTTATAATCAAATTCCTAGTCTTTTGGGATCTGTGACGAGATTTTCATCTTTCTCCCGTGGTGTCTTGCTTGATTCTAGGCGACGGTTATGGTGGTTTGAAGATTTTGTGCCTAGACTGGAGCTTGTTACCATTGGGGGGATGTCTCATGAATGCCAGTTATCCTTCACTTATTTACTTTAGAGTGCAGGTGGAGAGAGTCTAGGTTTAGACCTCGAAACTCAGACTCCATGAGTTNCAGTTATCCTTCACTTATTTACTTTAGAGTGCAGGTGGAGAGAGTCTAGGTTTAGACCTCGAAGCTCAGACTCCATGAGCTGAGCTCCCTTCCTAACCTTAGCTCCCGACCTCAGACCTGAAATTCTTTTTTGATGTCATCAACACCAATTAAAATTTATATTTTTTTATTTATTAAAATTTAATTCAACTAATTTTTATATTTTTCATGTATCAAAAATTAGGCTAATTAAAATTTAATATGAGTTAATTAAAATTTAATTTGGGTTTCGAATAGAATTTTAATCGACTCAAATTGTAATATATAAAAAAAATATAATATTTAATCAACACAAATTTTAATTAGCTTGAATCAAATTTTAATCCGCTTGAATTTTAATACGTAAAAAAAATTTAAAACACAAAAGAGGTCTCATTAAAAATATGTTTATATAAAGTGAGTGTGAATAAATTTTGCCTAAAATATATTATGGTCAAGTTAATAAATTTGTATTTTAATTAACACATTTAATCTGACAAAAATGTTAGTGAAGGTTAAATAAATAGAGAGGATGTTCTTGAAAATATAATAATTTAGAAAAGGGTGTGACTAAAATTTTTTTTTTAAAAAAAATGGTGACATTGAAACTCCAACCACTTTATTTTATACATGTCACAGGATGGAAAAGCATCTGGTGAACAGTTTTAAATAGATGTCAGAATCCAAGCCTCCATTGTTGTTGTTGTAAGGAAATCCAATAATAAATAAAGAGCCTGTAACAATCAGAGCTGTTATACCCAGACAACCACACCACTTAAACATATGAACCCACCACGCCATTACAAGCATCGGACGAGGGGGCTTCATGAAATAAAACAGGAGTATTCAAATTTTCGATTGATCGTAATTTTTTACTTTACTTGATTTTATTCTATCTTATTGAACGGTTAATCACAAAAATCAAGTAAAAAAAAATTGGTCTTCTGATTAAATCGGATAAAAATACAGAATATCCATCAATTTTTGTATTTTTACCCTACCCTACCCTACCCTACCCGCAAAAAAATTATTTAATTTTTTTAATAATCATAAGATTATTTGTTTAGTATAATTTATATTGTAACATTACTATTGTTGTGAATATTTAAATTGCTAAAACATAGACTTATTTTTTGTGTAACTTACATAATTTATGATGAACTAATGATCTATTGAAACATTTATGATTTTATTGTATTTCATATGCTTTAAACTTAAAATAATTATTATTGTATTTATGTAACAATTATGATGAATTAATATTCATGCTTTCTTGTGTTTTATTGTAATTGTTTTAAATTTTAATATTATTGATTTATTGTATTGTTAAATTGATACATGTTATTTAATTGAATTGTTAAAATGATTCAAACATTAATAATTACAAAAGTGTTTATCCAATTTCCTACCCAATTTCCTAACTGATTAATCAAATATAAAGTCGGATAAGAATACCATACCTGATCGGGTACGGTAGACCAAAAAAAAATTCTTCCGCAAAGTATCAAATAAGAAGATAAAAGACTATATTTCCTACTTGTAAAATACAATGAACACCTCTAATATAAAACGTCAACAGAAAAATCAGATAATAATTACAAGTAATACTATTAAAATTTAAAAGATTAATTTAATTTTTTATCTAATAATATTATAGTTTGAAGTNAGTAATACTATTAAAATTTAAAAGATTAATTTAATTTTTTATCTAATAATATTATAGTTTGAAGTGTTGAACCATTTTCTCATAACTTTATCACTTGACACATCATTAGGTCAATAAATCATATTAATTTTTTAATGTCTCAATAGAATTATTCAAAAATTACTGAAAAAGGGTGGCTGCTCCTAACTAGTGCTCAATTTGCCACAAGACAGGGCAGCGCCGAATAATTTTGTTTAATATTCAGCTATTGTCCTAGAAAAAATAGAAGGAACATGAACATACCCGTCTGGTTATAACTTTCGATGTGATGGATCAAGAGAAGCTCAACAACCGCAGGGCTTAAAAAGTTCAAAAACCCATATTCCTTTACTCCATATCTTCCCCAGGTAATTCAGTCTAGAGTAACAACACCAACTACCAACTAGGGTGTCTTAAAGATGAGGTATGATGGGCAAATTGTAGGACAGGAAGGCAGAGATCTGATCACACCCCAACCCCGAGCAGGCTTTTACGCATTCGTTCACAAGCCTACCACTACTACCCAGATTAAAAAAAACACCTTCCCATCCCAATAAGAGCAGGTTACCTGAATAAGTCATCGCATTTTCATACCTGATGCCATGGTTCGACTTTGAACAGAACATTGATCTTTGGAAGACCACTCTTGCTTCTGCAAGACATGTCGTGCTTCTTGATCTAATACATAAAAAAGGGGAAAGTGAATGGCATTTTGCACTCTGCTTGTACAGTATTTTGAAGTGTTGCGTATTTTACATTCTTACAATGGGGGTGAAAGCACTCTTCCGTTACACCTGAAAAAATTTCAATAAAAAATGACGATGATAAAAGAGGAGTGTACCGAGATCTTCCTCTACCTTATTATCTCTGCATCTCTTTTATCTCTTGAAAAGATGAAGTTGTGCTCCCAAGTGCAAAGTCTGTCATATCCATTAATCATTAATCATCATGAGAATCCNGTATTATCTCTGCATCTCTTGAAAAGATGAAGTTGTGCTCCCAAGTGCAAAGTCTGTCATATCCATTAATNTTATTATCTCTGCATCTCTTTTATCTCTTGAAAAGATGAAGTTGTGCTCCCAAGTGCAAAGTCTGTCATATCCATTAATCATTAATCATCATGAGAATCCACAATATAGAAGTCAAATATAAACTCAACAATATAAGACATAGACATAGATGTGCCTAGACATAGATGTGCCTAGATGATGGTGCTCAAAATCTTCTTACCCAGCTACAAAACAATAAAGGGATGAGGCCCCGAGGGGCTCTGTGTGTGATAGTGGGTGAGAGTGCAAAAAGTGTAAAAAAACAAAACGAAGACAAGAATATGAGTGATTCATTTTAACCGAAGGACTGAGGTTGCATCCACTGTAAGAAAAGNCATAGATGTGCCTAGATGATGGTGCTCAAAATCTTCTTACCCAGCTACAAAACAATAAAGGGATGAGGCCCAGAGGGGCTCTGTGTGTGATAGTGGGTGAGAGTGCAAAAAGTGTTAAAAAACAAAACGAAGACAGGAATATGAGTGATTCATTTTAACCGAAGGACTGAGGTTGCATCCACTGTAAGAAAAGGCTCTTGCTCCTTGAGTATAATATTACTTGAGTAAGAAGAGGCTCTTTCTCCTTGAGTATAATATTTATTTTAACCGACGGTTACAGTTATAGATAATTTGACTAAGAGCGTTTTTCAGGATGTNACTGAGGTTGCATCCACTGTAAGAAAAGGCTCTTGCTCCTTGAGTATAATATTACTTGAGTAAGAAGAGGCTCTTTCTCCTTGAGTATAATATTTATTTTAACCGACGGTTACAGTTATAGATAATTTGACTAAGAGCATTTTTCAGGGTGCTTCCTAGATTGTTTTCTTGCCTATTTTCTCTTTATCTTACACAGTCGTATCGTTTGTTATTTATGCCTCTTGTTACTAGGGTTTCGCTATGGTTCCTTCTTTGGGCTGATTCTATGGTTACTAGGCTCTTTCTCCTTGAGTATAATATTTATTTTAACCGACGGTTACAATTATAGATAATTTGACTAAGAGCGTTTTTCAGGATGTTTCCTAGATTGTTTTCTTGCCTATTTTCTCTTTATCTTACACAGTCGTATCGTTTGTTATTTATGCCTCTTGTTACTAGGGTTTCGCTATGGTTCCTTCTTTTGGCTGATTCTATGGTTACTAGGCTCTTTCTCCTTGAGTATAATATTTATTTTAACCGACGGTTACAATTATAGATAATTTGACTAAGAGCGTTTTTCAGGATGTTTCCTAAATTGTTTTCTTGCCTATTTTCTCTTTATCTTACACAGTCGTATCGTTTGTTATTTATGCCTCTTGTTACTAGGGTTTCGCTATGGTTCCTTCTTTTGGCTGATTCTATGGTTACTAGGCTCTTTCTCCTTGAGTATAATATTTATTTTAACCGACGGTTACAATTATAGATAATTTGACTAAGAGCGTTTTTCAGGATGTTTCCTAAATTGTTTTCTTGCCTATTTTCTCTTTATCTTACACAGTCGTATCGTTTGTTATTTATGCCTCTTGTTACTAGGGTTTCGCTATGGTTCCTTCTTTGGCTGATTCTCTGGTCCTCCCCCCCCCCCCTTATTCGTCCTGTAGTTGAACCACGTTTTTTGCGTCTACTACACCTGGAAGGGAATGCAGGAGGTATCTCCACTACAGGTGAATATTCATCCATTAGAGTTGTCAAGTATTGTTTTCTTATCCCCTGTCCACGTGGCGCGACAAGGGTTTCCCTGGATCCGTTTGTTGTTGAGCTCCACGTTCCCAAGTAGATCCTTTTCGCCTAGCTTGTATACGCCGAGCTGGGATCTATTCTGGGCTGAATAATTTTGGGCTTTCAAAGGGCCGGGCTATAGCCCAAGCGAACATGGAGAACACCATCTCCCAGGGGACTTGGGTGCCTTCAAGGGGTTTTTGGCTTGAAAGGAGCTCAAACTTAAATTCATCATCATCAGTAGACATCCTTAAAACTTGTAACTTCCATGATCAATCACAATATCTTAGGATTCATCATGTCTTTTGCAGTTATAATTTATACCTCAAAAGGTTGTAACTTATCCTTAGATAGTCGTAACTTTCAATATGGAATCAATTTTTTTTTTGGATAACATAGAATTACCTAAATACATGTATACAAAATTTAACAAAAGGTTAATCTGACTTAATGATCAGATTCCACCACTGCATACTATCTTTGTCAAGTCAATCAATATGATGGTCAAACTAAATTATGAAAAGGGGAAAGAGGGAAAGGGAAAGGAATGTGTACAAACACTAATCCACAACTAAGTTTCACAACCAGAATCACAGGTCCAGAAGGAAAATCACAAGCGGTCCATTGTGATCTTTCAACCATGGTGTTTGTTAATGCTGGTAAAACAGAGTTGTCAAACTGGGAGTAAAAACTCACTGATATTATTGCATCTGGATGGGGCTATTTATAGCCTTACACTAACAAAAACTAGAAATAAAAGGCACTCCACTGTGTTTGTGGGATTGTGCTAAAGAATAGGTCAACGCCCTGAACAATAGGGATTTATTAACAGAATTCAAAAGACTAAGTCTACTTCTAGAACCACTGCAACAGTGTTCAACTTCAAAAATATAAAGAAAAATGGTATCAGCAGGAAAATGAAGATTCAGTTTTTTGCTTTTGTACTAGTAGATTTCCCCAAATATAAAACAGAAAAAAAAATTATAAATTGTCAAAAACAGATTACCTCTTCCTGCAGCAGAGTAGAGAGTCCCTCAGTCCCCTGTTGAAAAACAACCTGAAGAAGCTTTTGTCCTATTTTGCCAAATGACCATCTTAAAGACCTGTCGAAAGAATTCCACCCCTCCCCAAAAACCAGAACCTGTATCCGTCAATACATAAAGACCATAGTACAGTTCAATTCCATTTTTCGCTTGATTTTCGTTAGGAATCATGTATGTATAAATAGCTTACGATTTTACATCAAATTGCCTGGCAATCTCACTCTTCGTCTATGTAGGAGTACATACCTTCAAAAAGACGAGCAATGAAAGCCTCTCAGACATTCCTAGCCAAATCAAATGCCCTTGCGCTCGCAGCACAACTCATTATCCCAACTTGGCGGCAAATTACAAACAAACAGGACTACTCATTACGGAACTCTCATTAGGTAAAAATGATTATCTAATATCTATCACCACAAATAAAAATGCACACAAAGAAAATTCAATAAAGAAACAAATAAAAAAAAAAAAAAATACCAAAAGAACCATTAAAGATCACAGCAACTGAGTCAAATCAATTTCAAAATCAGATAAGACCGTCAAACAAGAACATATTTTTTTTTTTTCAAACAAGAACATATAAAGAAACAATACATGCACCAAAAATATTCATGCACGTTGAATCTACGAACCCTAATTCTTAACAAGCTTCATCAAAAGAGTACACAAGAACCATTAAAGATCACACAGCAACTGAGAAACTGTCGATCAGATGAGACGGTCAAGCGAGCACATATATATATGTATGTATATATATATATATATATACAAAAACACAATACAGGCACCAGAAAGATTCAAAAACATAGAATCTACAAACCCTAATTCTGAACAGGATTCATTCAAAAATCGACCGTGTCGTAAATAGAAGAGAGACTGAAAAGAAACTGACCTTTCTTTTGGAAAAAGCTNATCTACAAACCCTAATTCTGAACAGGATTCATTCAAAAATCGACCGTGTCGTAAATAGAAGAGAGACTGAAAAGAAACTGACCTTTCTTTTGGAAAAAGCCAAATCCATGGCGGAAGGGGACGGTAGTATTCGTCTGGATAAACCAGGCACCGCCACCTTTGGCATCGATGCTCTCTCGACGACGAACCGTCTGGTTTTGTCAGAGTTCAATTACCAGAGGCGTGTGCGATTAAGACCCCCACGGTATTTAAAAGTTTCAAAAAGTAAAAACAAGCAGCTTTCCCTCCTCTTCTTCGTTAACCGACGGACAGACTTATGTCTTTCTCGTAATTATCGAAAATGGTGTGGGCAAAACCGTAATTTAGTATGAAAAATAATAATAATACATTGCTCTCAAATTAGTTGTGAATTATAATGATAAATGAAATCCATTTTTAATATTTCATTTTTAATCTAAATAACTCAATTGATTAAATCTCCAAAGAGCAATGCTATAGAGACCTTAATTAGCATTGATCAAGGGTTCAACACTCCACAGAGTAAACATGCTTTTTCGGGTAATCTCTCGTAGATTTAATCGGGGGCAGAGTCAAAAATCTTTTGTAGAGTGGGCAACTTGAGACTCATTAATAAATTAAAATTATAATAGTTAAATTAACATTATTTTCATGAAAAATTTAATTCTAATAATTTTTATAGGGATATTGTCATTAAGAAATGTTAAGTTGAGGTGCAACCCATGTACTAAAGTGATGTATGAAACCAACCAATAAAAAAATAATAAATGTTCAATTGAAAGTAAGTCTTGAATTATCATTGTCAACTAATAAGGAAAATGAGAGGAAATAAGGATTGGATCGAATTTTAAAGATGGACAATATATTTTGCCAAAACATAAAATTCATAATTTCCACAGGACAACAAACACAACAAAATATAGATGTAAATGATTGACTTTATTTTACAATAAAAATACTTAGATCATTGTTTATTAGTACACGTACGCCTAGCAACACGATGTCACGTACATTTGACATTGGAAGCATAACTGGTTTGTTGACTAGAAAGGCACAAGGATCAACCTTGCATGGCTTCCCTACGGTGGTGTTAGGAAAGGATAGGACACTTGGATGGAGCCTGGCCTCCTTAATTCAAGGTAAGTTGGGTGGAAATCAATCGATGCTTTTATTCATAATTCGACCGACCTTTGTAGCCTTGCAAAGGCACTCCTATTGAAATTGAAATGCTGAAAAATAAAGATAATGATAATCTAGATAGGGATAACAAGCCTATCCCTACAAGACTCCCACCCGATCTAGCTTGTGATACTCGTATCAACTTTCCCCGTTCTTGAGAGAACCCTTATCCTCAAGGGTTGAAGAGGGAAACCTTTGAGCAAAGTTATAACAATCTTCCAAGGTGGCATCCGAAGGAGAAGTGCCTTCCCAATGGACAAGGACTCCTTGTCTTCCCTTGTGAACTCGTGACTTGTTGTGATCGTGCAGCAATTATGGTGAATAGTAAGGAATCAAACAATTAAGAAAGCAGGAGAAAATAACACACAGAGATTTACGTGGTTCGGCAATGTGCCTACATCCACGAGAGCGAGCGGCCGTTCTTTTTCATTATAGAATAGGGTTACATCTTAAGTATTTATATAACCATAATATGGACGTATTTATAAAAATACCCCTGTACTGTACCGCGGGGGCATNGGCAATGTGCCTACATCCACGAGAGCGAGCGGCCGTTCTTTTTCCATTATAGAATAGGGTTACATCTTAAGTATTTATATAACCATAATATGGACGTATTTATAAAAATACCCCTGTACTGTACCGCGGGGGCATTGCCCCCGCACCCCCAACTAATCAGCGTCCCCTTTATTTAAATCCCGCAAGGCAGATGCCGTTGCGGGCTCCGCTCCGGCATCTGCCTCCTTGCCATTATGCACACAGCAAATATGAGCCACACATACTCTAACAAGAATTTTTTGAAAACATAAGTTTAAAGGTTTTTTTTTCCAAAATGTGAAAGGTTCATGGCCTTTGGCCCATGTGTATTATCGTCCCTGCCCTCACCAGCGTCATAAACTATATAAGGCATGGGATGGGGAAGTTCCACGCTCCATTTTGCTTTTTCACTGAATCACTCGATTGCGAACCAAAAACAAAACTCATTTTTTTTGGTTTTTTTTAGGTAGTCTTTCTTTTTTGTTGTTCACACATGATTTCCTTAGGGGTAAAAGCATATGAATAATAAACTACATATCCAGAAGCATTATGGCTGCCAAGTAGCATGAAGCACTAGAAGTAAAGCAAGTCCCAAGAAGAATCATAGCTGCAAAGTGGCGTGAAGCACTAGAAGTAAAGCAAGTCACGTTATCAAGTTAAAATATTATTCTATCATCTTGCAGAAGCTTGAGGAGATAAAGAAATGGTAATATATTATGATGAGGACAAGAGGCCGTGAGAGAGTAGCATGCATCACTGATTGATCCACCAATCCACCGAGAAGAATAGTCTGATAAGAGCACATAGATAGAATAACATTTTTTTTCATAACTATGTTTTTGGTTAAAAGATCCTTCGTTAATTCTAAGTAGTAAATTTTTGAGTAATTAAAAAATTCAAAAAATCAAGAAAATACAGAAGGTGAATTGGAGGCTTCTTCGACTTCCTAGATACATTCAAACAGAATGCAGAGATTACAAAGCTTTATTTACTAGTCCTTTTTCTCCCCTTCCACTCTCTAACAAATTCTTGATGCTTGATACTTGTTTTTAACATTTGGAGTTGACGAAGTAAATCTTCATTTTCTAATTTGTTTTCCAAAAAATTACTTGAATCCAACACACAAATTAAAAGCGAAAATCAAAAATTATTCTCTTCCAATTTAAAGCATACCCATAAAACCTAATTGATCAAAAACTCAAAATAACTCTCTCTCTCGCACCAATTTTCAAAAATTTTAATTTTTGTAAATACATTTTAACTTGCACATAGCAGTCTCTCATTCTTTTTATCAGTTTTTAGCTTCCTCAAACTCCATTCAAACTCTCTACTATGACTAGACTACAAACCCCATTCAAACTCTCTACTACCCTTGCCTAACTTTTCTCGTAAAATACTAGATTTTTATATTATTGAATTATTTAATAACAACGGATTGATCTTAGCAAATTAAATTATTTCATGTGGCTTATGTGACTTTTTCTACAAGACTACTTTAAATTTGAAATTTTCACTTTTCTTGATTTAGCACAATAATACTCGGGTAAGGTGAGTTAGGAATGAGGGCTTGTAACAGGGGGTGAGGGTGACGGTGGCGATAAGGGTAGTAGGATAGTGATAAGAGAGATTAAAAATATCGTGCATCACATGGAACACCACTATTATACACACATGTGTATGTATAATCTACATATATATGTTGTCTATAAAACCCAACAACTCAAAAATCTAAAACAAACAATTTTATCTATATATATATATATACCTCCACACACATATACATACATATCTCTATACACAAAGTTCTTTGAATTTGGTGGAGCTTGTTGACAAATATAACCCAACAGCAGCATGAGTTTCAATTTGGTTTTGATTGTATGTTGATTTTGGGAACGATTATGCCATTGGAGAGGATGCTATATTGGACTCAAAGATGACAGAGGTGGTGGTGGGTTTTGGCTCTTTTGGGCTCAACGTATTGTGATGGAGGTGGTGGTCTTTCTATAGAGACTTGAAGATTGGTGGTGGTAGAGACACTAGGGGAAGAAGAAGTGATAATAATTTTGGTGATCGATTTGGGTTGGCCTAGCATTTTACGCGTATCATTGGAGCATATACGTCGTTAAAATTGACGGATTATGCTACTTTTGCATTTTGATCACGAATTCAAGGGATAGTAAAAAATTCACAATTGAGGGAGATTATCTGCTTCCATCCTAAGTACAAGAGGATTTTTGGCAATTAACACCCCCCCTTTTTTTTAGTTTTAACATATGTGTTAGTGTGTACATAAATGCACAATGTATTATTCATATAATAGACTTTTTTATTGTTAGAAGTCATGTCAAACACAACCTAGATACGGAGTGTAATGTTCATTATGATAATTGACCATATGAAACCAAATAATTAAACAAGAACATTTGAACACAATTTATTTTGGTCTCATCCAATACTGATCGATTTTCATTTCACCCAAGCCAAATGCACCCCAAAGTAAGGATTGAAATTTTATTTCGGTAATATTTTTTAGTCCGCTTGAAACCAAAAAACATTTCAAGAACATTTCAGGAGTAGAATAGAAATAGGAAAAAAATTTCAAAAATTTATTTACAAAATATTAGTTGAAACACCTACAAAAATTTCAAAATATCTTGAAAAACGTAGAAATTTCAATGATTCATTCAATTTCCAGAAAAATGAAAAAAATTATATCAGTTGAATTAAAAAAAATTAAATTTTGATCTTTGCTCTATAGATACATGCTTTAGTTGGATAGCAGATTGATTTTCAATCATGTCCTTAAATGATCTGGTTTAAGTTCTCAGTAAGCTGATAGCGAAAAGACATGAAACTGTACCAAAGATCATCATTCTATGTTTAACGCCTTTTGAGGTAAATGGATCTTCACCTCTTCAGATATTGGTGCTTTGAAGATGCTATTAAGCCATAAAACACTATGAAAATTGCACTTTCATGTATAAAACATCACGTGCTTTCCTTGTATTTATGTTGTTTATTGCACCACCGATTGTCACTCTCACCCCAAGAGTTACAAACTTCACAAATTTCATCCATCGGCGTGTCATCAAACAGAGATGTAACCAAAAAACTTAGTCTAGGGGATAGACACATTTTTTTTGGAAAATCAAAATAAAGACGACCCTAAAGTTTGGGTATTACATTGAATGATAACATGCAAGGGTATTCTCCAACCCTTCGGAGGGCTTATCATCCTCCCATCTGCCCCTCTATATCCATCATTAGTCATCAGCACTATAATATTGATGCAAATTAGCTTCAGTTCGACCCACTAATCTTCTCATACAAAAGTGCTAAAAACATATGGATGGGTGTGCGCATGAAAGAACTTGAAAAAATGTCAAATTTCCTCTCACATTTAATCTACACTTACTGATACATTTGTAGAATAACAGAAATATAAAGATGAGTACAAGTCTTGGAAGGTTGGATTGTATTCTATGGCAACTTTGGAGAATCACAGAGAGATATGATGGAGTTTGTTGATACTCATCTTTAATCTCTATCTTTAATACACCCCCCCACAAGCGAAGTGTGCCATGAAGTAAACTGAGCTTCTCCCGAAGGAATTGGAAACATAGTGTAGGAAGCGATTTATTGAAGATTTCAGCTACTTGGTCCTTAGTTGACAGAAAATTGACTTGGAGATTGCCATTTGCCACATTATCACGAATGAAGTGAAATGCTATTTCAATATGCTTCATGCGGTTGTGGAAGATTGGATTAGCGGCTAGGAAAGTGGCACTGACATTCTCACACCACAAGGTGGGGGCGTATAGGCTATGGAACATGAAGTTCTTGAAGTAGAGATTATAGCCAAAAAAATTTAGTAGTAGTATCGGATAGAGCCTGATATTCTACTTCGGTGCTAGAGTGAACGATGACGCGTTATTTGCGAGATGACCAAGATACAAGATTTGTACCAAAGAAGATGTCATAACCACTTGTAGATTTTTGTTCGTCAAGACAGCCAGCCCAGTCCACATCAGAGCAGGCAGTGATGGTGGTGGATGAGTGGAATTGAATAGGAAGAAAAATTTCTATGGTTGTCTTCAAGTAACAAAGTATTCGTTTTACAAGCTTCCAGTGTGCATTGGTTGGTTTATGTATGTATTGGCAAACTTTGTTAACATAGTAAGAGATATTCGACTATGTGATGGTGATGTATTGAAGGGCCCTAACAAGGCTTAGGTATTAGGTTGCATCTGAAAATTAATCACTGTCATGGAGATGAAGCTTGGTAGTGGGGGAGAATGTATTGAAAATGGGCTTTGCGCCATCCATGTGAGCTCGTTTGAGGAGATCAACAATATATTGGCCTTGATTGAGAAGAAGCCCATTTGAAGTGTGGACAAACTTAATGCCCAAGAAAAAATGTAGAGGACCTAAGTCTTTGATGGAGAATTCTTTTTCAAGTATGTGAATCAAAGATTGGATGGACATGGGGGAGCTTCCCATGATAATGAAGTCGTCCACGTAAATTAGTACATACAAGGTCGAGCAAGATGTAATTCTAATAAATAGTGATGGATCTATTTTGGATGCGGCGAAATCTTGATCAATGAGAAAAGTGTTCAAGTGGCCAAACCAAGCACGGGTTGCTTGCTTGAGACCATAAAGGGACTTTTGCAAGCAGCACACATGGTTAGGACATTGAGAGTTGACGAGTCCAGGAGGTTATTTCATAAAGACAACTTCATTAAGAGTGGCTAAAGAAATGCATTTTCACATCAAGCCGGCGAATAGACCAATCAGGACATGTGGCCAGAATTAAGATGGAGTGAATGGTCATTGGTTTAATGATAGGACTGAAAGGTGTCGGTGTAGTCAATACCCATTTGTTGATTGAAGCGTTTGGTGATGAGGCGTGTTTTGTAGCATTTGATTATGTCATCAGCCTTGTGTTTGATGTGAAATATCCATTTGCAACCCAAAATGTTGGCATTCGGTGGGGGAGATTGTAATTTCTAGGTTCCATTCTGAATCAAGGAATTTAGCTGCGTTGCCATAGCTGCCCACCAAAATAGATAATAGGTAGCCATAGTTATGTAAGTGGGAATATTAATTGTCCAAGGTCAATAGAGTGACGAACAACAAGCCCCTACTCCTATCAAAATCAAAAAAAGCAAGCGAAACTTGAAGAAAAAGTCAAAGAAAGAGATTATAATAGTTAAAAGGCCTTCGGCTAAAATAAAAATAGTCATCGAGATCTTTGTTTCACTCATAAAAGATGATGGATAAGTAGTCATCCCTTACTATATTCCTTCCTAAGTCATGAATGGCAAGACGGATTAAAGCAAGACACTGTTAACTCCTTCGGTTCACTATATTTGCTTCTATCTATTAGAAATTCTAAACACTCTGGAAAAGAGTGCTTGGTTGAAATATTTAGCACTCTAGGATGTTGAGTACCATCATTGGAGTGAGTCACCATTGGGTGAGTAGAAACAAGTGTGATGTTCCAATTTTCGGGGGTCTCGTTTAACTTGTTGATCACCCATTAACCCGCAAAATACTGCGTAACTCAATACCATGCCATTATACCCCATTTTTCAGGATCCATATTTTAACAAAATTTGGGCAAAGTCTTCTTTGTATGGAGAGTTTTACCCAAAACACAACATGTGTAATCATACAACATTGATCACACTAGGACCATTCATTCATACTCAATCGCATAGTATCAGATACTGCCATTATCATCGCCTCTATGTACATTCATTCATAAACGAATAAATGTTCCAGAGTCCCATATACATGCCTTTTTAATATAAAACAAGATTTTGTTTACAAAAATTATTCAAGGTCAAAAGTAAACATATACAAGGGACTATAACATCAAAATAAGAGTCACAGTCCAGTTCTGTCGTCAAAGCGGACCCATAGAAGGGCCTTCGGCGAAAGCCCGTGCAATATCTGAAAAATATTTTCATAAAGGGTGAGTCAATACTCAATAGGGTAACTCCTATAGAGAATACCTCTCAACCTAAATACATATGAAATATCACATGCAACAATCATTTCATGCATTCCTTCAAATATATCTATCATGAACAAATACCATAAATCATGTCATGCTTTGAGATGAGACTAATGCATGTAATACCAACACCGAGCCCTATCCTGGGCTCCCACAAGATATGCAATTTCATGCGTATGTATCTGGGCATTTCAAGCCCTCGCTATTGGTGTTATGTACATTTAATGATTAATTAATTCATTTTTTGTGTCTTTGTGGGGCGATGATTTATAGTATTTCACCAAATGGACATCACACCATCAATAGATTTTCAGGACATCTCACTTGTGGCTCCATTTTAACCATTATACTTTTCTAAAATTTCACCGCTGGGAAGTGTATAAACCAAGTAATCGGTTCTTGCACCCAAGGGAGAATCTAGCATTTCTTGCTATATCTCAACACATTTACCTATTTAATTTCTTTTTCCACTCAGTCAGAACTTGGTGCAAATTTTTTGAGCCCACGATCAACTTATCTATGAGGTGATTAACTTCATACCATGCACACACAACCACTCATATCAACGCCCATGAATGTAGTGTAACCTATGGATAAGGTAAAGCAATGTGCGATTGCCTTCGATACCATTTACAATGTTAATTATATAATGAATGCAATGTAACGACATTTTCAACACCATCCCAAACATATTATGTAAGATAACTAACTCAACTAACATATTTGTATTCACTTAAGCATTTAAATAAAGACCTAGAGGGCACACCAATTTACACACCAACAAGCTCATCACTTCCAACATGGTAACATGTTTATTAATTTTATAAACATAAACACAATTCCACCACACTAATCATATGCTAAATGATCGTTTAACATACATATTATCTCATAATCACATAACAAACTAATAATTCTATTAAACTTGATATGTCATTAAAACATCAAGTCATGCTAATGTACAACTAAAATACTTTAAACTGCTAGCATTAACTTACACCAAATTAATCAGAATGTAATTTCATTAATTAAAAGATTAACTATAAATCATATATTTGACCCACTAGTTATACTAGTCAAGAGTTAACACATGAGACACACCCTTAACCTACCAATTTTATATGCCATCTTTTAGGTTGAAATTACATCTAAATAGAGAAAACTTAAACTCTTGTAGCATGAGCCAATGTAGTAGAACTCCCAAGAAAACCCGAATCTAGATTCCCCAAACCTTTAATCCCGAGCCAAAATTATAATTTTTGAAAGATATCATGATTAGACGAGATTGGGAACCACGTGTAGCCGTTGCCGTTGTGAGCAAATTTAAAACTTGATTCGAATTGAGTTGCCGCCCGGATTTTGCTAGATCGTGACAAGAAGATTCAAATTTGGCTTTTCTTTTCTTTTATTTTCCTTTGGTGTCAAGTACTTTATATACCTATGAATAATTGGCCCATATCGTGCCACACGTTCAATTTTAACCGGTTCAATTTTATTCTGAATCAATTAATTTTTGTCTGTGTTAATTTTAGTATATTTTTATTCAACTAACTTAAATTATTTTTTGAGTCCCGTGAATAAAATATGATCGCAATAATTTTAGTCCGGCGCTACCTAATCACATTGTAAAATGCGAAAAATCCGGTTGTCTCTAAATTCAATGAAAATTAACTAGATAACTAGAACTCGCGAGATGAATCCTAGGGGTATCCATGGGCTGGGTTACCTACGGGTCCAGTTACCCGATTCAAAAAAATAGGCTCGAAAGTCGATAGGCCCAAGAGTTGGTTCACTCAAGCCTGAGCCAAATATCCTTAAAAAAAGAATTTAGGTTTGCCCCCAAACCCATTACCAAGCTTGAAGCCCGGCCTAATAGTTCGCCTGAAAAAAACTCGTTAAAATTCGACCCAAGAACCCGCCCACCCTTCCTGTGAAAAAAATTATACATTTAGACCATAAATTTGGAACTTTGAAATAAGTCTTCCAATGTCG
This sequence comes from Ilex paraguariensis, assembly GCA_963454935.2. Taxonomy (NCBI): domain Eukaryota; kingdom Viridiplantae; phylum Streptophyta; class Magnoliopsida; order Aquifoliales; family Aquifoliaceae; genus Ilex; species Ilex paraguariensis. The sequence continues at coordinate 388,343 of CAUOFW020003813.1, forward strand.
AAAATTTGAAGTTTTAAAATTTAGATACTATAAATAATATATTATTTTCTTTTTTCATGTATTAAGCATACAAGTTTTAAAGGGTAAAGCAATACAAATGATAGATAAGTGAATAGGTGTCAACCTAGTTGGAATGTATTCATTCTATTGGGTGTGGTTCATCCCCAAATTAAAAATCTAATTATACATTATTATACTTTTATTTATTCTAACTTTACTTTTGATTCAAAAATATAATTTACACAAATATTAATTATTTTTATATGAAGTTGTATATAAAAAATTCCGCAAGCAGGCCCGCCCAATAGGCTCGCAGGTTGGGCTGCGAGTAGCCTACCCCTGCCCGATGCCCTACTCGGCCCGCCCAGTAACTCATTTGGGAAAAGGCTTGGGCTTACACTACCTAGGCCCGACCCGTCCGATGGACACCCCTAATGAATCCACCGGTGAAGTCTGTTTTGCTATCCGAGTTCAAGAAAAATTTGAGTTTTCAACCCGTACCTTAGGAGCAATTGGTAGAACAAGTGTGACTAGAACAATGGCTGGAATAGGTGGATGGAGAGATGTGTGGTGCAGATCTATAGGTTGCATTGTTGTGGTGTCTTGCAAGATGGAGGATCGATGATACTTCATATTGAGAGGGATTGATTGCAACTGAAGTGGTCAAACCAATGGCAGAGGAGGCAGTAAAGCCATCGCGAAGAATGGTAAGTGAAATGGGCTAGATAGAGGAGCCGTAAAAAGGAATATAGATTCATCAAAAATAAAATTACGAGCTATCTATATTTTCTATTATAGCTTGTTAAGTCGCTGATATCCATGATGTTGAAGACTATATCTAAGTGGAGCGATAATCAAACTTGTGTTGGCGATAAGGCTGAAGACAATGATATCAAGCATATCCAAAGACCATGAGAAAATCATAATCAAGTGTTTTGTTAAAAAATTTCTCTAAAGGGGTGAGATTGCGAAGGAGTTTGTATGGCAATCGATTAATAAGGTATGTTGCCATCTCAAAAGCAAAATCCTAAAATGTAAATGGAATTAGGGCATGGGCTGAAAGAGCAAGAATAATGCCCACTATGTGACGATATTTTCGTTCAACCACCCAATTTTGTTGGTGGGTGTGGAGTAGGGGTATCAACCGTGTCAGGTTAAACGATTACGTGTCGGGTTAAACAGGTGATGAGTGAAAAATAAGTAAACCTGTATACGACCCGTTTAATAAACGGGTAAAAAACTTCAACATGAACCGTTTACTATGCCCATTAAAACAACACAACTTGTTTAACCCATTTAGTTTTAAATGAGTCATGTTGAGTAGAGTCAGGTAAGGTTGACACATTAACTACCCACCACTAATTTAACCTTTTTAGTTCACCAATACCAA
>CAUOFW020003813.1:407171-445353 GCA_963454935.2 Ilex paraguariensis
AAAAAAATTAGAATTAAAAAAAAATGAAATTGAGTTATTTATGAAAATGCCATTACATGGCATTTCTTCCCAAGCTGCTACCTAGCAGCACAAGAGGAGTTCTCCTCAGCCTTCTCCAAGCTTCCAGGGTGATTGAGTAGTTGCTTAGGAGTTCAGCAAGTCTCTGGATAAGGGAGAACTGCCAAGAGGAGAGAGGGAGAAGAGAGAAGATAGAGAAAGAAAATCAAATTTGAAATTTTGGATTTGTGGAAGAAGCTACTTTGAACAATTAAAGGTATGCTACTAGACTAATTTGAGGTCTAGAAATCTCCTGGTATCATTAAAATTTTATATGATGTACTACAATTGCTCGAATTTATGTTTTAAATTTTTGGGTTATAGGTTTTTATGAAATGGGTTTTGAGTTTGAGGTCATTTTGGTTAATTTGGTTGGCATGGCTGTGTTGTGGGGGAGGTAGAGGAGTATTTTGGTGGTTATTTCAAGGCTTTCCATGGTCAGAGGTGATGGGGTGGTGGTGATGAAGTTTCGGCCATGGTGGGTTTTTGATTTCTTGGTTTTGGGGCTTAAGCTTTGGAGGGAAGGTTGTTCCTAGCTAAAATGGATGTTAGGAATCCATTTGTGACCTTAGAAATGGATTTAGAAGTTGTTAAGATGGTTAAAATGCAAGTTGCAGGTCTGGCCATAATCTAGAAACCTTATTTTTGGTTTACTTTGACCGATTTTTTTATGGGTTTAAGTTAAATTCGAAGCTTGAGAATTATGGGATTTGTTAGAGTGATGTGTGATGAGTTCTTAGGTTCAAAATTAGGTGAAAAAGTGTACTGAGTAGGTAGAAATAAGAGTGAGAAGTATGGGGGTTAGGGCTGGTGGAAGGAGCCTAGAGTTTTGGTCAAAGTGACCAAGGAAGAAGATGAAGGAGGAGGAAGTACACCAGTGCACCTCGNTCATGGAGCTAAATTAAAGATAGTACGAACAATCAAATTTACTAATCGGACAAGATGAAAAAAGCAATAAGTGGCTCATCTTTATTCATCAAAATAACATAGGCTCATCTTTATTCATCAAAATAACATAGTTCTAACTTAGGATGCAATCTCAGAATTATAACATTCTCAAGACACAAGTAGATAGAATTTCATCAAAAGTAGTAAGACAGTATTAGCACGCATCAAGAAGCTCACCCTCATTTAGCTTTCCAAGAGGACAGAGGAGGAGTATTTGCAAATCTCCAAGTGAAAGCCATGTGTGAAGATGAATAACTCTCACCCTTCACCGCATCAGCCGTATCAATAGACTCAAGCTCAGCCATTTCATCGGGTGTTAGTTTTATAGATAAAGCTCCGACATTCTGATTGAAGTTTTTGATCTTGGTGGTGCCAAGTATGGGAGAAACATCATCCCCTTGGTGATGGACCCAGGACAATGCTAGCTGTGGTATAGTGTATCCCTTCCTTGTTGCTATTATATTAACTTGCTCGTACAACTTGTTCTTATGCTCGACATTCTCTGGTTGAAACCTTGGCATAGTCTACAAAAAATAGACACATAATTCAGCATAAGAACAACAGTGACTCATTATTTCAATGAATCATTTTTTAAGACAGAAGAAGAAACTTCATGAAACCACAAAGAGACAACCACAAAGATCAATGCCACTAAGATAATATCAATTATCCTCAAAATAATGTTGAAGAGAGACTTTTTGCAGATCTATATACCTTTCTGAAGTTAATTTTTGGCAATTTCTCAACTATTTGTGGACTTGATGTGAAGAAGCCCTTTCCTAAAGGACGTTAGGGAACGATTCCAATGCCAAGTTCTCTGAAAAGTTATAAGATTAATGAACCTAGAAACTTGAAATGTTCATCACTTCCTAAACAAAATAGTTAGCATTTGGCACGAACAAAATGTCTCACTTGCAAGTGGAAATGACCTCTTCCTCTGCATCTCTAGTCCATAAGGACCATTCCAGCTGTATAGCTGTGATTGGATGAACAACATGCACCCTTCTGATTATATCAGGTAAAGCTTCAGACAGACCAATGTAATTTATTTTACCCTCTTCAACTAATTTCTTAAGTGCTCCTATTTGGTTAAAAAGCATGGCATAAAAGTGATTAAGCAAAGTGTGACATGAACTTTTTCATTGCTTTTATTTTTTATTTTTTTTTTGGGGGGGGGGGGGACCACTAGAAAATCAAGGACAATAATGGAATCGTTAATTAGATTCCTCAAACAAATACGTAAAGATGAAATTGAACTTGTCAACTAATGATAAAAATAAAGAGCAATCCAAGAAAAGTTTTGTTCATTAGATTTGGAAGTTGAGAAAAACTAATAATTATGCAAATTTATTCCTTAACTATGGGAAAATTATACACAAGCATACCATCAAGATCTTGCAAAATACAACATGACTTATATTCATTGTTAACTTGATGCATTATGGAACATCAGAGAGGCAAGATAAACCAACCATGATTTCAATTGGTACACGAGTATCAATGCAATGAACGTAGTTGAGATCAATAAAATCGATGTCAAGACCCTTCAAGCTAGCCTCGCAAGCCTCTCGTGTAAAAACCGAGCATGCATGTGTATGAAAAAAAATATATATAGGAAAATATTTTTTTATAGTGCTTGTTTTAATAAGTTTATAATTATAAAAAAAATAGAATTAAAAAAAAATGAAATTGAGTTATTTATGAAAATGCCATTACATGGCATTTCTTCCCAAGCTGCTACCTAGCAGCACAAGAGGAGTTCTCCTCAGCCTTCTCCAAGCTTCCAGGGTGATTGAGTAGTTGCTTAGGAGTTCAGCAAGTCTCTGGATAAGGGAGAACTGCCAAGAGGAGAGAGGGAGAAGAGAGAAGATAGAGAAAGAAAATCAAATTTGAAATTTTGGATTTGTGGAAGAAGCTACTTTGAACAATTAAAGGTATGCTACTAGACTAATTTGAGGTCTAGAAATCTCCTGGTATCATTAAAATTTTATATGATGTACTACAATTGCTCGAATTTATGTTTTAAATTTTTGGGTTATAGGTTTTTATGAAATGGGTTTTGAGTTTGAGGTCATTTTGGTTAATTTGGTTGGCATGGCTGTGTTGTGGGGGAGGTAGAGGAGTATTTTGGTGGTTATTTCAAGGCTTTCCATGGTCAGAGGTGATGGGGTGGTGGTGATGAAGTTTCGGCCATGGTGGGTTTTTGATTTCTTGGTTTTGGGGCTTAAGCTTTGGAGGGAAGGTTGTTCCTAGCTAAAATGGATGTTAGGAATCCATTTGTGACCTTAGAAATGGATTTAGAAGTTGTTAAGATGGTTAAAATGCAAGTTGCAGGTCTGGCCATAATCTAGAAACCTTATTTTTGGTTTACTTTGACCGATTTTTTTATGGGTTTAAGTTAAATTCGAAGCTTGAGAATTATGGGATTTGTTAGAGTGATGTGTGATGAGTTCTTAGGTTCAAAATTAGGTGAAAAAGTGTACTGAGTAGGTAGAAATAAGAGTGAGAAGTATGGGGGTTAGGGCTGGTGGAAGGAGCCTAGAGTTTTGGTCAAAGTGACCAAGGAAGAAGATGAAGGAGGAGGAAGTACACCAGTGCACCTCGACGGTGCGTGAGGGGGCGTTCAACCTCCGCTTGACGTCTGGTTGGTGCCAAAAGTTTTGTAACGTCCGTGCGGAAATCCCACTAAAATTTCAAGTCGATCAAACGGCCGGATCAAAATTAGGATTAAAATGATTGTTTTAACCTCCGGAGCCAATTTGACATAGTTTTTGGATGATTTTGGGAAAATAAATTTTATATTCATTCTTATATATGTTAATTGAGTATGTGTATGAAAATTCATTGAAAAATAACTTCATTTTATTTTTCGCAATTTCGGATCGAAAAGAAGCGCATGATAGAATTTCTCAATTCCGGATCAGTTGAAGTNAAAGCTCCGACATTCTGATTGAAGTTTTTGATCTTGGTGGTGCCAAGTATGGGAGAAACATCATCCCCTTGGTGATGGACCCAGGACAATGCTAGCTGTGGTATAGTGTATCCCTTCCTTGTTGCTATTATATTAACTTGCTCGTACAACTTGTTCTTATGCTCGACATTCTCTGGTTGAAACCTTGGCATAGTCTACAAAAAATAGACACATAATTCAGCATAAGAACAACAGTGACTCATTATTTCAATGAATCATTTTTTAAGACAGAAGAAGAAACTTCATGAAACCACAAAGAGACAACCACAAAGATCAATGCCACTAAGATAATATCAATTATCCTCAAAATAATGTTGAAGAGAGACTTTTTGCAGATCTATATACCTTTCTGAAGTTAATTTTTGGCAATTTCTCAACTATTTGTGGACTTGATGTGAAGAAGCCCTTTCCTAAAGGACGTTAGGGAACGATTCCAATGCCAAGTTCTCTGAAAAGTTATAAGATTAATGAACCTAGAAACTTGAAATGTTCATCACTTCCTAAACAAAATAGTTAGCATTTGGCACGAACAAAATGTCTCACTTGCAAGTGGAAATGACCTCTTCCTCTGCATCTCTAGTCCATAAGGACCATTCCAGCTGTATAGCTGTGATTGGATGAACAACATGCACCCTTCTGATTATATCAGGTAAAGCTTCAGACAGACCAATGTAATTTATTTTACCCTCTTCAACTAATTTCTTAAGTGCTCCTATTTGGTTAAAAAGCATGGCATAAAAGTGATTAAGCAAAGTGTGACATGAACTTTTTCATTGCTTTTATTTTTTATTTTTTTTTTGGGGGGGGGGGGGACCACTAGAAAATCAAGGACAATAATGGAATCGTTAATTAGATTCCTCAAACAAATACGTAAAGATGAAATTGAACTTGTCAACTAATGATAAAAATAAAGAGCAATCCAAGAAAAGTTTTGTTCATTAGATTTGGAAGTTGAGAAAAACTAATAATTATGCAAATTTATTCCTTAACTATGGGAAAATTATACACAAGCATACCATCAAGATCTTGCAAAATACAACATGACTTATATTCATTGTTAACTTGATGCATTATGGAACATCAGAGAGGCAAGATAAACCAACCATGATTTCAATTGGTACACGAGTATCAATGCAATGAACGTAGTTGAGATCAATAAAATCGATGTCAAGACCCTTCAAGCTAGCCTCGCAAGCCTCTCGTGTAAAAACCGAGCATGCATGTGTATGAAAAAAAATATATATAGGAAAATATTTTTTTATAGTGCTTGTTTTAATAAGTTTATAATTATAAAAAAAATAGAATTAAAAAAAAATGAAATTGAGTTATTTATGAAAATGCCATTACATGGCATTTCTTCCCAAGCTGCTACCTAGCAGCACAAGAGGAGTTCTCCTCAGCCTTCTCCAAGCTTCCAGGGTGATTGAGTAGTTGCTTAGGAGTTCAGCAAGTCTCTGGATAAGGGAGAACTGCCAAGAGGAGAGAGGGAGAAGAGAGAAGATAGAGAAAGAAAATCAAATTTGAAATTTTGGATTTGTGGAAGAAGCTACTTTGAACAATTAAAGGTATGTTACTAGACTAATTTGAGGTCTAGGAATCTCTTGGTATCATTAAAATTTCATATGATGTACTACAATTGGTCGAATTTATGTTTTAAATTTTTGGGTTCTAGGTTTTTATGAAATGGGTTTTGAGTTTGAGGTCATTTTGGTTAATTTGGTTGGCATGGCTGTGTTGTGGGGGAGGTAGAGGAGTATTTTGGTGGTTATTTCAAGGCTTTCCATGGTCAGAGGTGATGGGGTGGTGGTGATGAAGTTTCGGCCATGGTGGGTTTTTGATTTCTTGGTTTTGGGGCTTAAGCTTTGGAGGGAAGGTTGTTCCTAGCTAAAATGGATGTTAGGAATCCATTTGTGACCTTAGAAATGGATTTAGAAGTTGTTAAGATGGTTAAAATGCAAGTTGCAGGTCTGGCCATAATCTAGAAACCTTATTTTTGGTTTACTTTGACCGATTTTTTTATGGGTTTAAGTTAAATTCGAAGCTTGAGAATTATGGGATTTGTTAGAGTGATGTGTGATGAGTTCTTAGGTTCAAAATTAGGTGAAAAAGTGTACTGAGTAGGTAGAAATAAGAGTGAGAAGTATGGGGGTTAGGGCTGGTGGAAGGAGCCTAGAGTTTTGGTCAAAGTGACCAAGGAAGAAGATGAAGGAGGAGGAAGTACACCAGTGCACCTCGACGGTGCGTGAGGGGGCGTTCAACCTCCGCTTGACGTCTGGTTGGTGCCAAAAGTTTTGTAACGTCCGTGCGGAAATCCCACTAAAATTTCAAGTCGATCAAACGGCCGGATCAAAATTAGGATTAAAATGATTGTTTTAACCTCCGGAGCCAATTTGACATAGTTTTTGGATGATTTTGGGAAAATAAATTTTATATTCATTCTTATATATGTTAATTGAGTATGTGTATGAAAATTCATTGAAAAATAACTTCATTTTATTTTTCGCAATTTCGGATCGAAAAGAAGCGCATGATAGAATTTCTCAATTCCGGATCAGTTGAAGTTTTTCAAATTTATTTTTAAATCATGTATTGCATTACTTATGAATTATTAATATATTTTAAAACTTATGATTGATGATTTTGAATTTGGACAGGAAATCATAGATCCGGATTAGGGTTTTGAGTGCGGTAACACACAGTGGTCCAAAACGATGCAATTGTGGTGAATACGAAACATTAAGAAATAAATTCCTGTGCATTTATTTTCATTGGTTAAGCTATTTTTGATTCTATACTCATTTGTATTAATCCATGTGTTAACTGTTAGGGTCGGAGGCTACTACCTCGGTTACACATAGGAATCGACTGTAAAGAAAGGAAGGGTATCTATCAGCGGTAAATATGAAGTGTACTGTTTCATAATACTTAGAGATAAAAGTATAACTTTTAGGAATTGATTTGATGTTGATTTGCTTAAGCTATGGATCAAATATGTTTTGTTGAGAATCTTATGATTTGTTGAAAAGCTTGTGATTTGAGTAGTATCCACTGTGCTAGAATTGTTGATAGCTTGACATGACTTACATGTTGTTGATTTGGACATTGCACAGTTGTCGTGAGACTGTTTGACATTGCTTAAATGTTGTAGATAGCTTGACATTGCTTAAATGTTGTTGATAACCTGACATTGCTTAAATGTTGTTGTTGACTCATAGCACATGTGAACTATTTATAATGTTGTTATATTGGTAGATATTATGATATTTCAAAGTGAGTTGAAAACACTTTGATTTTGACGTTCTCCTCAGATTGTGAACATATTTTGGTGAAATGATATTTAATCTATATTTTTAATATCTCCATTTATTATGATACGCAGTACACTCAAGAAAATCATTAGTTTCAGGATGCCAAAGTCTAGAGTGAGGTCCACTACTGCACTAGCATGGTAGAGATGGGGGAAAAACTAAGGAAATCTGGTTATGTACATACTGTACATGAGTGTCTATTTTTCCAGTTGTTTGTTGTAAAGGGATGGAATCCCTAATCCTTTATTTTGGCAAAAACGACATCGTTGTGTACCCTATTATATAGTTTCTATTTTGATTGTGGCATTATTGATTTTTAAAATGCATTATTGCATTAAAAATACATGTATTGCCACGTGTTGAGTTACGCTTCTATCTCTGAAAAACCAAAGAGGTCTCTCGGGATGGAGTGTGATAGTTTTTGTTATCAAAGCTACTGTTTATAGATTCTGTAGATATGTTAAAGTCTAGCGCTAGTAGTGGACCATAGGAAGTATGTTGGTGAGTCGGTAAAGTGGGTACGAGTTCTTAGTCATGGTCTAAGATGTCTAGTGATCGCATGGTTCATATATGCATATGCATATTATTTTATGTAACTGGATTTGAATTCTGGATATAGAGCGATGGAACCAAATTACTACGTTGAGGAGATAGACTCTGATGCATCTAATTCAGTTGAGGGGTCAGTTCAATCAAATCAAGAGTTCTATAGTGGATCTCATGGTGTAGAGGAACATTCTGATGCATGGGTGAGAGAGACTAGAAATCTCGAGTTGGAATTAGCATAGCCTGAAATGACAAAGTCTCATATTTCCTTATTCGAGCATTTTAAGAAACTTGGGCCACCAAGTTTTGCGGGGTCAATAAACCCAGCTGAGGCGAAAAACTAGAAAAAAGCTATGATGCGTATCTTTGATATTATGTGCCCAACTGATGAACAAAAAGTTAGTTTTGCTACCTTTATGCTCACGGGGGATGCTTTAAATTGGTGGCAGGATACACAGAGATTGATGACCACCCTGACACAAGGAGCTCATGATATAACTCCAATAAAGGTTACTTGGGCTATGTTTGAGAAAACGTTTGATGAACAATATTTTTCACAGTCATACCGGTATGAGAAAGAGCAAGAATTCATGGAGTTATCACAAGGGAAGATGTCTGTAGCTGAGTATGAATCCAAATTCTCAGCATTGTCTCGTTTTGCATTTGATATGATAAAAACAGAAGAATTCAAATGTAGAAGATTTCAGAAGGGACTAGAGTATTCTATATGGTCGNTTAACTTCTACGGATACTTAAATAAGGTGTGGGAGATGAGTTACATATTTGGCCATGGTATTTTTTTGTGCCAATGTGAATGGTTCAACCTTGGTAGTGGGAAAATAGTTCATACTGATGCTCATTTAACAAGCATTAATGTGAAAAATAGATGGTANTCAAATGTAGAAGATTTCAGAAGGGCCTAGAGTATTCTATATGGTCGCCACTTACAGCTTATCATGCAAATACTTTTGTTGAGCTAGTGAATATGGCAAGATGGGTGGAAAAAGAAGTGAATGAGAAAATTGAAAACGATGGGAAGGAGAAACAAAGTCAATCGAAAAGTCATAAGAAAGGTAAGTATGAGGCAGGACAAACTAGTAAATATATTGATAATTTTTCTAGGAACAGTCAGAGGATGCAACCTTTTAGAAGCCATAATGTAAACCGAGTTGGGAGAACATTTTCAGGGCAGAGAAAGATTCCATATGGACAAAGATTCAGCGGCCAATCTAATCGAGGATCTTCAAGTGAGCAGAGCAGACAAGCCACTTGTTATCAATGTGGGGCATCAAATCATTTTATTAAAGATTGCCCATAGCTAGATTGAGGCATTGTGTGTTTTAGATGTGGTGAACCCGAACATATAGCTTCGCAGTGCCAAGGAGGGTCTGCATCTATGTCATCTTCAATTGGTAGTGTGAGGACTAGTGGTAATGTTTCTTCCAGTAATCATGGGTGTGGGAGAGTAGCAACAAACAAGTCTATTGCTCCAGGAAGGGTATTTGCTATGACCCGCCAGGATGCTCAAGCCATTCCTGAGGTTGTTACAGGTACACTCTCTATCTCCGGTATAGATGCATGTGTACTGATAGATCCAGGATCTACACATTCATTTGTATCATGTGCATTGAGCATGCATTTGGACCGACCCTTAACATTTTTGGATACTAGTTTAGTTGTTTCTACTCTAGTAGGAGAGGTAGTGATAGTAAAAAAGGTATATAAGAATTATGTGTTACATGTGGGTGACAGAGATTTATATGTTGATATTGTACCTCTTGGTATTCAAGATTTTGATGTTATTTTGGGGATGGATTAGTTATCAGCATATCATGCTACTATAGACTGTTTTAGGAAAGAGGTGATCTTTAAGCTTCCAAATGAAACAAAATTTCAATTTTTTGGTGATCAAAAAGTGACCCCTACATGCCTAATTTCAGCTATGAAAGCTAAGAAATTATTGAGGCAGGGTTGTCAAGGATATCTTACTTATATAGTGGACACCAAGAAAAAAAAGGTACAACTTAAGGATATTCTAGTGGTTCAAGAGTTTCCAAATGTATTTCTACAAGAATTATCTGGACAACCACCAGTGAGAGAAGTGGAGTTTACCATTGAACTAGTCCCAGGTACTTTACCAATATCTATTACTCCCTATCACATGGCTCCTACTGAGTTAAAAGAATTGAAGATACAATTACAAGATTTACTGGAATGGGAATTTATTCGGNACCAATATCTATTACTCCCTATCACATGGCTCCTACTGAGTTAAAAGAATTGAAGATACAATTACAAGATTTACTGGAACGGGAATTTATTCAGCCTAGTGATTCACCATGGGGGTGCTCCTGTCTTATTTGTGAAGAAAAAAGACAGAACTTTAAGATTATGTATTGATTAGCGCCAACTTAATAAGGTAACAATATGTAACAAATATCCCTTACCTCGTATTGATGACTTATTTGACCAGTTGCAATTGTTGAGTACTGATAGCAAGAATAAGGACATAGATAAAGCTCGTCTGGATTTGGAGGACATAAATATCAGAAAAGAATTGCACCTCCAAAAGAATGGGGAGTCATATGTAAAACCAGCTGTGTGGTACACTTTGTCTCGAGAAAGCTAAAACAGTGGGGTAGTTGTAGAAGGAGAACATAATAACAAAACAATTAACTTCTACGGATACTTAAATAAGGTGTGGGAGATGAGTTACATATTTGGCCATGGTATTTTTTTGTGCCAATGTGAATGGTTCAACCTTGGTAGTGGGAAAATAGTTCATACTGATGCTCATTTAACAAGCATTAATGTGAAAAATAGATGGTATAAAAATAACCATTTTGTCCTACATGATCAGGTGATACAAGTATTTTATGTTAGTGATACAAAATTGGGTAGGGATTGACAAGTTGTGTAACACATACATCATCGTGTAATATGAGATGTTCTTGAGTTGGAAGATATAGGAGTTAGTGAAAATGAATCGTATGTTCCAAGTGATGCATTNATGATGCAACAAATTTTGCAGATGCAACTTCAAATGTAACGTGCTCTGCAGGGCAACTCAACTAATGCAGACATGCCACCTGAGTCTTCGTTAGTATCCTTTTACTATCTTTTTAAGTTCAACACTTGAGAAGTATAAAAACTAAAACTTGGAGCTAAGTGGGCCAATCAGCTCGTTTCCATTCTATTTCCCGTGAAAGAGAACAAAGAACAACTATTTGGGCATAGAAACTTGTAGGAAAAGACGATTTCTCATTCTGCGACCCGAGTTGAGAGTTTGACGAAAAACTAGAAAATTCAATACTTAAGAATTAGAAAACCTAAAACTTGGAGTTAAGGGTGTCAATCGGCCCGTTTCAACTATATTCATCTTGAAAACGGACGAAGAAGAACTATTTGGATATATAAATTTGTAGGAAAAGACTTCTCATTTCGGGACGAGTTGAAAGTTTAAGAAAAAATTAAAAATTTCAACACTTAAGAATTAGAAAACCTGTATGTTTTTGAAAAATTTGATTGATAATTTATTAATGTATTTTTTTTCTTTTTTGTAACAAATGAATTCTAGACTTCTACATTAAAGTGGCTGAAGAATTATCTTTTGGTTATGTATTTAAATATTGTATGATTCCATCTTGTTTTGATGTGTGATTGTTGTTTTAATATGTGATTTGAGGGGTTTGCCTTTTAAGTGGTTTTTTATGATAAGGGTTAATTGTTTTCCTATATGGTGTAACTGTTGATTTGTTTGAAATAAGGTGGAAGGAAAGGCAATCGCAAACTATTAGTTTTAGTTTTGAAAGTGCTTTGCTTAGCTGGTTGTTGCTTTAGACTAGTTTGGAGGAAGTTTTTGGGTGGAGCTGTTGATTTGGTTTGGGTTATTTTGTGTCATGTGACTATACAGTTGGTTTGTTGGCCTCTGCTTGAATAATCTTTCCTGGTTATTTTGTAGATGGCAAACTTTCTTGTTTCTCAGGTATTCGTTGAGTGCTCTACTGGATGTATTGTTGTCCAATAAGCTGGCTGTAGTAAATTTTTGTAACAGTAAATTTTTGGTTTTAAGATATGCATGCCTTGTCTTAGAAACCTTTTCGTACATGCTAATGCTAGTTGGCTCAAGATCAAACCCAATAGTGAAACATATTTCTTTACTTTTTTTTCAAATCTAGGAACTTGATAGCAAACTTAGGCGTTGCAAGGATGAATTCAAGGAGTATGAAAGACAAGATGTTAAATACTTGAAGATTTAAAGCACATGAAACAAAAGATCAAGGAACTCGATGAGAAAGTTGACAAGGTATGGGAACAATTGGTCTCCACTTGTATTGAAACTAATGCATGTATCTTACTTTGGGTTCCACTGTAGTATTCAACAAAGATTACTGACATAACAAAGGAGTGCGAGGAGTCAACAAATCTCATATCCCAACTGGAGGAAGACATTCCCAAATTGCAAAAACTCTTTCTTGATGAAGAGAACGTCTTGAGGAAATTAAGGAGAACTCCAAAGGTATTTTCTTCAGTGTAAAAAACTAAGATACAAGTATCAAAGCTGCTATGAATTTCATTTAACATGCTGCTAGATTAAGGGTATGATAAATATGTTTGCTCTCTGAGGAGAAAGTGTTTAATGTTGTCCCTTTTTTTATTCGGTTGAGAAACAGTTGAAACCGAGATGTTTCGTGGTGAGCTAGCAAAGGTTATTGCTGAACTAGAACCTTGGGAAAAACAATTGATTGATCACAATGGAAAACTTGAAGTTACGTCTACCGAAAGAAAACTTTTGAATGAGAAGGTGAGTTGGTATTTGATTGAGTCTCGCCAAGAATAATTTGTTAATGATCAACAAATGGTTGATCGATCCAAATAACATATGGGCTCTGCTAATTTGAATGAGAGTATTTTTTTTGGCTATATGACTGTTCACATCTCTTGGCTTGTTCAGCTGTTTTTAGCTTCAGAATTTGGGTATATCTCAGCTGGACTGATTTGTTCCAGCTGATTTTTAATGTAGCTGAGGTTTTCAACGATTTGTTCTAGCCTGGAGAATTAGGTAGCAAAGGTTTTTTAATCGAGCGAGTTGGAAATGGAGTGGTGGGCACGGTACATACATAGCGATTACCACTTATTTAACTTTTATAAAGGTGAACTTGAATATGCTTTTACTGCTTTCCCAAACACATTCTTTTTGTTTCTTCTTCCTAATTAACTAGAGTAAAATGTGAACTCAAATTGTCTATCTGTTATGGGTTTTGTTTGTTACCAAATATGCTGCATTGGTTCCTTTCTGTGCAGCTGGAGCTTATTTCTAAGGTGCAAAATCCATATATTGTGGAGTACAAAGCTTCATTCCATCAACCTGTCCTAATTTATACACTTATACAACATCTTGATTCAACATATGAGTTAGGTGAATATCCTCCAAATTAGGTTTTTTTTTTTTTTTTGAATGTCAGAAAGGTTGATGGAATGAAGCTTATTGATCTATAATCAATGTGTGTTTTTGTGTGTGTGTGTGTTTATCCTTGGGCATGTTTGACGGAGACGTGGATACAAATTTTGGATGAGAATCGAAATTTGATGAAACACATTTGTTAGGTGTTTCATGTATAACATAGTGGAGCAGTCAGATTTTGAACCAATATTGAATAAGAAACTCATTTAAGGTTATTTATGATGGATTTAGTTGCAGATTAGATACTTATGTTATAGTTATGTCCATGGCAAGATCAGAGTTAGCATTGTCTTTGTGGGTTCTTGCAACATATAACTAATATTTTTTGGTTTCACAACTTTGCACCAATATGACATATATTTCCTCCAAATATTAGAAATAGGCATTTCTATTTCTGTTGCACATGTCGTGATTTTTTTTAAATCATGGATTGGGAATCGGTTGATTGTTATAAAATCAATTGAGGTATGTGTTTAATTTTTCTGACTGCTACGGAATGTAGATCAGGGTGCTCTTTTAGGTTTACCACCAAGGGCAGATAATTGGGATAATTGGATTTATGCTTGGATTGCTATTGGGTTTTAGACAAGTTGAAATAAATGTGGTGTGTGGAATCTGTCATGTAGATTATTGCATCTGTTATTATGCTTCTTTGATGTAGAGCTTGTTGTAAAGCCTTCAAAATTGGGCAAAACATCATTATTTGTTGTAAAGTATTGTTTTTCTTAGTTGTTCTACGTTAATTACCCACTTTTTGTTTTTGAAGAACGTATAACTGATATAAAAATTCACTTTCAATTTTGCTCTCCTATGTACTATTTGAAATTTCTTTTTGGGTCCAACCATTGGTTATCCTTAGCTGGCCAGTAGAATAGACTCTAATTCACCAGTGACCTTAGTAGGCTCAACCGATTGTTGTGTGCTCTCAAATTTGGTTTCTCTCATCAACTTTTTGTGCATCCTCTTCTAATTTTTAAACAAAGTCGATGTTTTGTGCTTGTGGAATTTGTTTAGCATGCTATATTGTTTGGCTACTAAGCCTATTTTTTTTCTAATTGTGTTGAAGGTTGTGTGTGGTGGTCAGTTTGATTATGCATATCCTGGACAGGGCAATGGTTTTATGCAGTGGTTCATGTCCAGCATTGTGTAGTTTGAACCTGTTTTTGAAGACTGGGAAGCTGGTCTGTATTGCTGGATTGAAAAATCTGGGATGTCATGGAGCACTAGATTATTACTATAAGGAGGAGGTGGTTGGATATGAAGCAATTGCATGGAGCTTGCTTAAGGCTTGGGTGCTGATCTGACAGAAAGTTTTTTAGGTTCAATGGTTTTCTTCTATTTTGACAAATTGCTGGTGCTCTAAATTCTGTCTGGTGTTGAGTTAGTTCTGAAGTGCAGTTTTTGTAAGAATGAGGAGTGCATGTTTAGCAGTCTGTACTATTGTTGTCTATGTAGTGTTAATGAGTAGTAGGTGAAGCTGGACTGTTGTAGATATGTTGAGATGGAATGATGTTCAGAGGGTGCTGTCTGCTGTAAAGTGCCAGGAGCTGAATGAATCAGGCACCTGGACTATGGCCTGATTGTTCTGATCTACCTTCGGTTTGCGCTGGTACTGATCTATTGAGTTTGGAGATGGTATCTCAAGGCATGGAGGTGGACTATTGGACCTATTCAAGTTTAAGAGACATTAAATATAATTAGAGATGGTTTAAATTATCTTGAAGGATTAAAACCATTTTTTCTATGTTTAGAACATCTTGTTCTTTGATTTTTGTAATTTATTCTTTCTGGAAATAAATTTTTTTTTTTTTTAAAAGATGTGAAATGTATGTTGAATGGAAAAGATGTGAAATGTATTAATTGTGTTAGTTTTTTATTGAACACGTGTATTATTAGTGTACAGGTGAAAAATTTTATTGAAATATCATTTTTTATGAATTATTTAAAAACAAATCATTGCGACGAAATTAAAATCGTCACGAAAAATTGTAGGAACAATCTTTTTTCACGACGATTTTTATACGTCGAGGCGATGATTTATAGTATGTCACCAAAGGAACACCACACCATCAATAGATTTTCAGGACATCTCACCTGTGGCTTCATTTTTGCCGTTACACTTTTCTAGAATTTCACCGCCTGGAAGTGTGTAAACCAAGTAACTGGGTCTTGCACCCAAGGCATAATCTAGCCCTTCTTATTTATTAATTCTATAAACATAAACACAATTCCACCACACTAATCATATGCTAAATGATCATTTTGCATACATCTTATTTCATAATCACATAACAAGATAATAATTCTATTAAACTTGATATGTCATTAAAACATCAAGTCATGCTAATGTACAACTAACATACTTTAATCCGCTAACATTAACTTACACCAAGTTAATCAAAATAGGATTTCACTAATTAAAATATTAACTATAAATCATATTTTTGACCCACAAGTTACACTAGTTAAGAGCTAACACATGAGACACACCCTTAACCTACCCATTTCATATGTCATCTTTTAGGTTGAAATTAAATATAAATAGGGAAAACTCTACCTCTTGTAGCATGAGCCAATGAGTAGAACTCCCAAGAAAACCTGAATCTAGATTCCCAAAGCCTTGATTTAATCTCGAGCCAAAATTCTAATTTTTGAAAGATATAGTAATTAGGCGAGATTGGGAACCACGCGTAGCTCTCGCCGTTATGAGAAAATTTAATACTTGATTCGAGTTGAGTCCCTGCCCAGATTTTGCTAGATCGCAACTAGAAGATTCAAATTTGGCATTTCTTTTCTTTTTCTCTTTCTCCAATTTCTCCCTCTCTATCGGCTGATCCATTGGTGTCAAGAATGAGTGGAAGAATTTTGGTCTTCCACTTTATATACCTTTGAATACGTGGTCCATATCGTGCCACATGTTCAATTTTAGCCGGTTCAATTTTATTCCGAATCAATTAAATCTCGTCTCGTGTTAATTTTAGTATACTTTTATTTAGTTAACTTTAAATTATTTTCCGAGTCCCACGAATAAAATATGATCACAATAATTTTAGTTGCGCAATACCTAATCACATTGTAAAATGCAAAAAAATCCAATTGTCTCTGAATGTAATGAAAATTTACTAGATAACTAGAATTCGCGATATAAATCTTAGGGGTGTCCATGGGCCAGGTTATCCACAGTTCCAGTTACCCATCCCAAAAAAATAGGTCTAAAACCCAATAGGCTCGATAGTTAGCCCGCACGAGCTCAAGCCCAATATCCTTAAGAAGAGGGCTTGAGTTTGCCCCCAAACCCATTACCAGGCACGAAGTCCGGCCCAATAGCCCAGCCGGAAAAAACCCGTTAAAAGAAGCTACAATAGACTGTTTGGAACCTCAAGTGCACAAAGTGCATGTATATGAATAAGTGACTCTTAGAAATGACTAACATGCCAACAATTGAGACTGAAAAAAATGTAATTTGCCAAATCTACCTCACTTCCATTGATGAAATTAATCTTGTTTCATATTTTCCCCACCAAGCTAATCAGTCAGTCTTGATTCCACTAATTTAATTAGATATTAAAAAAATGGCCAAAACGCTGGTTGTGGATGGAAAGGATAAATTTGGGTTCATTGGTAAAACTCCTGATTAGTCAATAATCGGTGGGGAATAAACCACTGCCTTGAAAGATGACGTGTTTTAAGTTTTGTGGCTCTTTTATCCCTTTGAAACATGTCTTTTGTGATGTTGCCCTCAGGCGTTCACCTTGTATTACTATTTTTCATGGCAGAAACTTTTCAATTTTTCTTACAGTGCGATTTGATATCACTTCCTTGTTAATGTGTTAATCTTTCTATGAGTGATCATATGATTTATTGAGCTTTGGATGTAAGAATAACTTCATCATGTGAAAACCATCACACAAACATGAACATTCATATTGAATCATCAAGAATTAAAATATTGGATTTGCGGAAGCGTATCTGAATCTATAACAAAATATTGTATTATTCGACTTTGAGGCTTTATGATCTTCCAGATCTACACTTATTTTCTGTCTAAATTTCTCTTTGACAATGGGAATCAGAAGAATAGAAAAATATAGTGTGATCTGGGGACCATGACTCCTATTTATAAACAATCGTGTCTGTTTATAAACAGTCATTCATGTTCGTAATTTCTATTTTAATCCATTATAAAAATAAAAATTACGATTGTCTCTACACATTAATGCCCACACTTTATAATATATTAATTAAGGCCCCAAAACTTAAATTAATCATTTTAATGAACCTAACTTTATTTGATAGCCTATAATTCACATTTATTTAATATATAATCCCATATATTTAATTTTACTCCAACAATCTCCCACTTGGGCTATATATGTAACTTTATAAACGTGAATTATACTTTATGAGCTCATGAGTTTTGCTATCAAAACTTTATATATTTTAACAATCTTGTCCATTAACCACATCAATACAGAACCAAAGCGATCGTCGTTATATATTTCGTAAGTAGACCCATCAATGATCACATATATCAATGCAACTAATGACAAAGATTAAGTGTGGATGTGTAGCATGGAAATTTCATGCAATGTGATCTTAACCTGCCTATTTCCAACTGATCCTCCTTAAACCTTAGTGAGATCAAACCATACAAAATCAGAGTGAATGAAAACTGAATACTTTACTGCAGTAAATAACCATAAAATCCATACTATCCATAACAAATGTATCTAAAGAAAAAGCATCTAAAATACAAACTCCCACTAAAACGATATATCTTGAAGAGAAACCACACCCATATGAGCAGTGTACTCATGAAAAACCATGTGTGGTAATCCCTTAGTCAGTAGATCTGCAATCATGGAGTTTGTCCCAATGTGCTCTATAGATATAAGTCCACTCTGAACTCTTTTTTTGACAACTAGGAATTTGATGTCTATAAATTTTGACTTCGTCGAACTCCTATTGTTGTTGGAATACAGTACTGCTGATTTATTATCACAAAATAACTTGAGTGGTCTTTCAATGCCATCTAGAATACATAGCCCCGTGACAAAATTTCGCAACCATATTCCATGATTGGACGCCTCATAACAAGCTACAAACTCAACTGTCATGGTAGAAGAAGCTACAATAGACTGTTTAACACTCTTTCAAGATATAGCACCTCCAGCAAGTAAATAGATATAGCCTGAAGTAGATTTCATGTTATCTCGACATCCAGCAAAATCAGAGTTAGAATATCCAATGATCTCTAACTGATCTAACTTTCGATAAGTGAGCATGTAGTCTTTTGTTCTCTGTAAGTACCTCATGACTCGCTTGGCTGCTACCCAATGATCCTTTCCAGGATTGCTTAAGTATCTGCCCAACATGCCAACAATGTACGCAATATCCGGACGCATACATACTTGAGCATGCATCAGACTTCCTATTGCAGATACATAAGGAATCTTTTGCATCTCTTGAATTTCAAAATTATTCTTGGGGCATTAATTGAGACTAAATTTGTCTCTCTTAGCCACAGGGGTGTCACCTGGTTTGCAATCGTGCATGCCAAACCTTTTAAGAATTTTCTCGATATAGCTCTTTTGTGATAAACCAAGTGTACCCCGAGAGCGATCCTGGTGTATCTGTATATCCAACACAAAAGAAGCATCACCAAGATCTTTCATCTCAAATTTCTTTGATAGAAATCTCTTGGTTTCATGCAACATGCCTATATCGTTGGTGACAAGCAATATGTCGTCAACATATAAAATCAAGTAAATATGCTTACTCCCACTGAACTTATGGTATATACAATCGTCAACGATATTCATCTCAAAACCAAACGAAATGATAACTTGATGAAACTTGTAATACCATTGACGAGAAGCTTGCTTAAGCCCATAGATGGATTTCTTTAACTTGCAAACCATCTTCTTTGCATCTCCCAACACAAAATTTTCTGGCTGCACCATTTAGATTGTTTCATCAATATCACCATTGAGAAATGCAGTCTTAACATCCATCTGATGAAGCTCAAGGTCAAAGTGCGCCACAAGTGCCATTATTGTCCTAAAAGAGTCTTTCGATGAAACCAAAGAGAAAGTCTCTTTATAATCGATGCCTTCTTTTTGTGTAAAGCCTTTAGCGACAAGACGAACTTTGTATCTCTCCACATCACTTTTTGAATCCCTCTTGGTTTTAAATATCCATTTGCAACCAATGGGTTTCACACTTTCAGGCAATAGGACAAGATCCTAAACGACATTGTCCTTTATGGACTTTATCTCCTCATTCATGGCATCAATCCACTCTTGAGATTTAGAACTTTCCAAGGCTTGAAGGAAGTTGATTGGATCATCTTCCACCGCACCAATGTCAAACTCATGTTCTTGGAGAAATACAATGTAATCATCTGGCACTGCATTTCTCCTTTCTCGAGTGGATCTCCTTAATGGCATAGGTTCTGGAGGAGGTAGAGTTTGTTCTTCTGGAACGGGAGGTTCTTGGATATTGTTTTGATTTGGATCTTTTTCTTGAACAATGTCAGGTATAGGATCCTGATCAATGTCAATAACAGTTATGGGAATATCAACATATTCCTCTTTAAAAACAAAATCTCTATTCTTATCTTCCCCATCAAACTCAACATCCCCAAAGAACCGGGCGTTTCCCGTCTCAAAAATTGATCTAGTAGTAGGATCATAGAATTTGTAACCCCTGGATCTTTCAGAGTATCCAATAAAATAGCAACTAACCGTTCTTGAATCTACTTTCTTTTCATGTGGCATGTAAGGCCTTGCTTCAGCTAGACATCCCTAAATGTGTAAGTGCTTCAGACTAGACTTTTTGCCTATCCAAAGTTCATAAGGGGTTTTAGTAGTTGCTTTAGTTGGTACTCTGTTAAGGATATACGCTGCAGTCTTTAATGCTTCACCCTAGAGTGATTCTGGCAAGTTAGAATGACTAATCGTACTCCTTACCATGTCTTTGAGAGTTCTGTTTCGCCTTTCAGCAACATCATTCATGCTTGGAGAACCTGACATGGTGTACTATGGGACGATACCGCACTCCTCTAGGAATTTAGCAAATGGTCCTGGACGTTGTTCACCTGAACCGTCATACTTACCATAGTATTCACCACCACGGTCAGATCTAACGTTTTTAATCCTTTTAATCAACCAAAAATTTAGGAGAAGGGAAGCTGGGGGTAACGTAGGAAGGACCCTATTGAGTTGTAAAAATCCTCAGACTAGGAACTTACCATTTGGAGACTCTAGGAGGAACCAAGTTGCCACACCCATGGAATGCTGAACAACTAAAAAAGTTCTATCAGTAATTACTTTCTGATATTTTTTCAATGGTTCTTTGAGTTTCCATGTAGCAAGTTTGAATAAAAGTATGTATTTCGCAGTTCTCCTTTTTTAATAAAAAACCATATTTTTCAAGCACCAATATTAGCAAAGTTAGAGCTTCCAATCTCTTCACTTAGCTCGGATTGAGTCCACTTGACTCAACAGAAGCAAAAGAAGAGCTTTCCAGCTCTTTACTTAGCTCGTATTGAGTCTACTTGACTCAACAAAAGCAAAATAAGGGCTTTCTAACTCCTTGCTTAGCTTGGATTAAGTCTTTTTGACTTAGCATAAGTAAAATAAGAGCTTTCTAGCTCTTCACTTAGCTCAGATTGAGTCCACTTAACTTAATAGAGGAAAAATAAAAGCTTTCTAGCTCCTTACTTAGCTTGGATTGAGTTTACTTGACTTAACATAAGTAAAATAAGAGCTTTCTAGCTCCTTGCTTAGCCCGAATTGAGTTTGTTTGACTCAATATAAGCAAAACAAGAGCTTTCTAGCTCCTCAGTTAGCTTGGATTGAGTCCACTTGACTCAACAGAAGCCAAATAAGAGCTTTTCAACTCGTTGTCTAATTTGGGTAGAGCTCTCCATCTCCTTGTTTAGAAAGATGTGACAACCTTTAGCTAACCCAAAAAAAAGAAACAATGAATTCTACAAGGCTATCATCCTTTCAAAAGTCAAGAGGCAAGGGAAGAGAGGGAGAATAATGGGGAGATAGACAAAAGAGTTTTCATTTAATTCAAAAAATAAACTTGACTTAAAATTTTTTTTTTAAAAAAGAAAAAGAAAAAAAGGAAGAAATGATCAAAGCTCAGTCAGTTCTAGCTCCCATCTGCCGCTTCCTTGATAAAGAAGAACCCTCTTCCCATCTCCATCTACTAGAACAAGAGCTTCTGCCACCGGCCCTTCATCATTATCCTCATAAGCTACTACAGACCCTTATTATCATAAAGGGTATCCTCTGCCACAGAAAGAGGGGGACCAAGCCCTAAAAATGTGAGTCTTAGGAGTGATTAAACTCATAAGAGGCCTTGGACCTCCTTCAACAACCTTGTTAATTCTGGCACGTCTAATTGGGATCAACGGAGGTCTCTCCACCGCAAAAGCCAGCTTATATTAGGAAAAAGGAAAAGGTCTATAATGAATGAAAGCAGTAGTTTAACTCACTCATGTTAGATGGAGGACCCAAGAACTGGGGAACGCAAGGGACAGCTTCTACAGCTCCTTCAAACTCTCAACCATCTCCTGAAACAAGAAAGAACCTATATTCCCATCCAATAGGAGGGTGTAGGAGTTCGGTGACCAGCTCAGGCATGTCCTCCCTTCGGAGGAATTGATAGAAGCCCCACTAGTCAGGAGCCAGGCTCATATCACATCCTTCCATAATAACTTAAATGTATTACAAACCAATGTCATGACAAAAGGTGTCATTCTTAATCATGACATGTAGTCACAAAAATCATCTCTTTTTCGTATAGCATACAAGTGTGTAAGTATTTATCTTCTAGAGCACACCAAATACAAATGAAGATGAAGATGAAGATGTTTATGCAACCACACGTGAAGGGAAACTTTGGTCCTTTTTTTTTTAATCAATATATTATTTTGGTCCTTAAATTTATAATTTGTCACTTTAGTTCTTAAAATTTTTTAAGAATGCACCTTAAGTGGAATCACGTTATATACATGCAACGACCTCCATTAGTAAATTATAATTGTCGTTTTTTGTTGGACCAAAGTAACACATTAAAAAATTCAGATACCAAATTGACACATTTAAAAAATTGGGATCAAGCTAACACTAAACTCTCTCTCTCTCTGCTTTTGTACAAAAAACATGTAACAACAAAATTTTTGGATGTCATTATGAAGCACTTGTATGTTCTTGCATTCATGGCTCTTGCAAACATGGCCAACTGTTCAAACTCTTCCTCACTTCATGAAGAGGAGAGAGAAGATGAAGAATAAAAAAATACCAAACTAATAGAAGTTTGGGATTTTAAGCTTCAGAGAGGTAATTTCAATCCACTGAATTACAATGGCATGTTTGGTAAAACAATCTTAATCCGAAAAGAGAAAAAAGTAGTAACTTTATTGGTTAGAAACTCGATCCAACTACCATTTCATTCCAGGGATGTAGAGAAACATATACATTCACTGAGAATTATTCATCAGGCTCTAACAAAAGTCAGTGTGCATCATGGTCATCATACCCGATGCATTGACCTGTAAAAGAATATCACATTGCTTATTCATAGAACTCAACTCAATAAAATCTTGTCCCAATACATAGCTTATTCATATGGCATTGAAATTGTATATGAGAGCAAATCAACAACAGAAGGATTTCAACTTATCCTCCTTAAAGTCTCTCACATTTCCTATTACTATAAACATTTTATTTCCTGGATTTCGACAAAAAGAAAACCTTCCAATGAACAAATTGACAGAAATGGGGGCAGCAAATAAAGATAAATAATCTGAGTAGCGCAGCAAGTAGGTCCTGCACCGGAACCAATTATAGTTGGGCAAACGCTGGATTGGTCCCATGGTTGCTATTGCGATGTCCTGCAACAACCAGAAACATAACAATCACAAGTTAGAGAACAAATACTCGAGTAAAGAGTTCATATATATGCATATTTGCGATGAAATCTAAGAACTGCATAAGTTCTTTGGAACTTCTGTGATTAAATTTAGCATACAATCTACTCGAAAGTCAACCCACAAGTGGGCTCTTGCTAAAGAGGGATGTCCAATGTTTTGGCTTATCTACGATACTCTGGATGACTGAAGAGCAAGAAGCTCTTAGTCAGAACATGGAAGTCATTATACTAAAATTTCCTTCAAAAGATCCCCCAAAGAATATGAAAAAAGGTTTGGCGTACCTATAAGCATGCAGATGCCCATATCGAAGACTCTGTTTCCTAGATTAGCAGGAATAGTAGTGTGCCCGNGAAAGAACCTATATTCCCATCCAATAGGAGGGTGTAGGAGTTCGGTGACCAGCTCAGGCATGTCCTCCCTTCGGAGGAATTGATAGAAGCCCCACTAGTCAGGAGCCAGGCTCATATCACATCCTTCCATAATAACTTAAATGTATTACAAACCAATGTCATGACAAAAGGTGTCATTCTTAATCATGACATGTAGTCACAAAAATCATCTCTTTTTCGTATAGCATACAAGTGTGTAAGTATTTATCTTCTAGAGCACACCAAATACAAATGAAGATGAAGATGAAGATGTTTATGCAACCACACGTGAAGGGAAACTTTGGTCCTTTTTTTTTTAATCAATATATTATTTTGGTCCTTAAATTTATAATTTGTCACTTTAGTTCTTAAAATTTTTTAAGAATGCACCTTAAGTGGAATCACGTTATATACATGCAACGACCTCCATTAGTAAATTATAATTGTCGTTTTTTGTTGGACCAAAGTAACACATTAAAAAATTCAGATACCAAATTGACACATTTAAAAAATTGGGATCAAGCTAACACTAAACTCTCTCTCTCTCTGCTTTTGTACAAAAAACATGTAACAACAAAATTTTTGGATGTCATTATGAAGCACTTGTATGTTCT
Source organism: Ilex paraguariensis (assembly GCA_963454935.2). NCBI lineage: Eukaryota > Viridiplantae > Streptophyta > Magnoliopsida > Aquifoliales > Aquifoliaceae > Ilex > Ilex paraguariensis. The sequence continues at coordinate 431,397 of CAUOFW020003813.1, forward strand.
TGCATTCATGGCTCTTGCAAACATGGCCAACTGTTCAAACTCTTCCTCACTTCATGAAGAGGAGAGAGAAGATGAAGAATAAAAAAATACCAAACTAATAGAAGTTTGGGATTTTAAGCTTCAGAGAGGTAATTTCAATCCACTGAATTACAATGGCATGTTTGGTAAAACAATCTTAATCCGAAAAGAGAAAAAAGTAGTAACTTTATTGGTTAGAAACTCGATCCAACTACCATTTCATTCCAGGGATGTAGAGAAACATATACATTCACTGAGAATTATTCATCAGGCTCTAACAAAAGTCAGTGTGCATCATGGTCATCATACCCGATGCATTGACCTGTAAAAGAATATCACATTGCTTATTCATAGAACTCAACTCAATAAAATCTTGTCCCAATACATAGCTTATTCATATGGCATTGAAATTGTATATGAGAGCAAATCAACAACAGAAGGATTTCAACTTATCCTCCTTAAAGTCTCTCACATTTCCTATTACTATAAACATTTTATTTCCTGGATTTCGACAAAAAGAAAACCTTCCAATGAACAAATTGACAGAAATGGGGGCAGCAAATAAAGATAAATAATCTGAGTAGCGCAGCAAGTAGGTCCTGCACCGGAACCAATTATAGTTGGGCAAACGCTGGATTGGTCCCATGGTTGCTATTGCGATGTCCTGCAACAACCAGAAACATAACAATCACAAGTTAGAGAACAAATACTCGAGTAAAGAGTTCATATATATGCATATTTGCGATGAAATCTAAGAACTGCATAAGTTCTTTGGAACTTCTGTGATTAAATTTAGCATACAATCTACTTGAAAGTCAACCCACAAGTGGGCTCTTGCTAAAGAGGGATGTCCAATGTTTTGGCTTATCTACGATACTCTGGATGACTGAAGAGCAAGAAGCTCTTAGTCAGAACATGGAAGTCATTATACTAAAATTTCCTTCAAAAGATCCCCCAAAGAATATGAAAAAAGGTTTGGCGTACCTATAAGCATGCAGATGCCCATATCGAAGACTCTGTTTCCTAGATTAGCAGGAATAGTAGTGTGCCCGAAAGATTTTAGGTATACGTGATCAAATATAAAACGGTTCGCAACTCGTTTGATAGTGCTAGCGTCCACAACATCAATCCTAGCACATAATTCTACAAATGCAATTCTTCGTCCATATGTAAATAGCTACAAAAGCAAGCAACTTGAGTAAGATAATAGCAACATTTCCCAATACATCTGTAAACCCCCACATGTTTATAATAATATAATAATCAATGGTTTAGTAATTTAATATATGTTATGGCATAGGTATGAACCATATAGGTTATAACCGTAGAAAATGTTAATAGTGTAAAAATTGGGTAAGTATATGAAGTTGTTTGAAATCGAACTCATACCAACTATATTTGATGTCCAAATGTATATTGTACAAGTTTGGGTTGGTTTTGAATGAGTTTGGAATGAACTGGAAATGAAAAATAAAGAAAACAGACAAAACTGAATAGATCGTACCGGTACGCCAGGAAGTTACCGTTCCGGTACGCTACTGTTCAGAGAGTTTACCGTATCGGTACTGCGTACCGATACGCTCTGTAAGTTTTAAAAATTTTAAGTCACGATCTGGGGTCGCTTCTCCATCCTATAAATACATAATGATGCCTCCTTTAGCCTTATTTCAACCTTTCTAACCCTAGGAAACCTTAGAGAGGAAGAAAGAGAGGGAAAAAATACAAGATCAAAGGAGATTTGCACATTGGATTGGATCAAAGCCCTAATTTTTCAAGAACACCAAGGTAGGAGTTTCTTCCACTCTTGTCCATTGATGCTAGAGTTTATATAAATACATGTTTTGACTGTTAATATTATATATATATATATATATATATGTATTGAAATCCTTGTTTCTTGATATTCTTGCAAACCTTGCCATGTATTAGAGGAAGTTATGGTTTGATAACCATAAATCATTGTTCTTGACATCAAAACTCTTGTTTCTTAAGAGATATAGATTTTACTTCTTGATATTTCATTATTCTTGATTTCAAAAACTCTAGTGAATTATTGGAACAATAAAAGCATAACTTTTGATTTGATAACCATAGAAATTTATGTTCTTGATGTCAAAACCTAGTTTTTGAGAAAGAGGGATTTTCCTTCTTAATATTCTTTTGTTGTTGATTCAAAAATCGTAGTGCTTTATTTGGAACAATAAAAGTATATCTTTTAATTATCTCTTGCTTATTTTTCTTGAGATACTATATTAGAAAAATACTTATGAAATTGGGAATTTTTGGATTTATTTGTGATTTGAGAAAAATGGTTGGTATTGCATCCCTTGTATGGTTTGTTGTGATGGACTTGAATTGCATTCGAGAACTGCATNTCATCAGGCTCTAACAAAAGTCAGTGTGCATCATGGTCATCATACCCGATGCATTGACCTGTAAAAGAATATCACATTGCTTATTCATAGAACTCAACTCAATAAAATCTTGTCCCAATACATAGCTTATTCATATGGCATTGAAATTGTATATGAGAGCAAATCAACAACAGAAGGATTTCAACTTATCCTCCTTAAAGTCTCTCACATTTCCTATTACTATAAACATTTTATTTCCTGGATTTCGACAAAAAGAAAACCTTCCAATGAACAAATTGACAGAAATGGGGGCAGCAAATAAAGATAAATAATCTGAGTAGCGCAGCAAGTAGGTCCTGCACCGGAACCAATTATAGTTGGGCAAACGCTGGATTGGTCCCATGGTTGCTATTGCGATGTCCTGCAACAACCAGAAACATAACAATCACAAGTTAGAGAACAAATACTCGAGTAAAGAGTTCATATATATGCATATTTGCGATGAAATCTAAGAACTGCATAAGTTCTTTGGAACTTCTGTGATTAAATTTAGCATACAATCTACTTGAAAGTCAACCCACAAGTGGGCTCTTGCTAAAGAGGGATGTCCAATGTTTTGGCTTATCTACGATACTCTGGATGACTGAAGAGCAAGAAGCTCTTAGTCAGAACATGGAAGTCATTATACTAAAATTTCCTTCAAAAGATCCCCCAAAGAATATGAAAAAAGGTTTGGCGTACCTATAAGCATGCAGATGCCCATATCGAAGACTCTGTTTCCTAGATTAGCAGGAATAGTAGTGTGCCCGAAAGATTTTAGGTATACGTGATCAAATATAAAACGGTTCGCAACTCGTTTGATAGTGCTAGCGTCCACAACATCAATCCTAGCACATAATTCTACAAATGCAATTCTTCGTCCATATGTAAATAGCTACAAAAGCAAGCAACTTGAGTAAGATAATAGCAACATTTCCCAATACATCTGTAAACCCCCACATGTTTATAATAATATAATAATCAATGGTTTAGTAATTTAATATATGTTATGGCATAGGTATGAACCATATAGGTTATAACCGTAGAAAATGTTAATAGTGTAAAAATTGGGTAAGTATATGAAGTTGTTTGAAATCGAACTCATACCAACTATATTTGATGTCCAAATGTATATTGTACAAGTTTGGGTTGGTTTTGAATGAGTTTGGAATGAACTGGAAATGAAAAATAAAGAAAACAGACAAAACTGAATAGATCGTACCGGTACGCCAGGAAGTTACCGTTCCGGTACGCTACTGTTCAGAGAGTTTACCGTATCGGTACTGCGTACCGATACGCTCTGTAAGTTTTAAAAATTTTAAGTCACGATCTGGGGTCGCTTCTCCATCCTATAAATACATAATGATGCCTCCTTTAGCCTTATTTCAACCTTTCTAACCCTAGGAAACCTTAGAGAGGAAGAAAGAGAGGGAAAAAATACAAGATCAAAGGAGATTTGCACATTGGATTGGATCAAAGCCCTAATTTTTCAAGAACACCAAGGTAGGAGTTTCTTCCACTCTTGTCCATTGATGCTAGAGTTTATATAAATACATGTTTTGACTGTTAATATTATATATATATATATATATATATGTATTGAAATCCTTGTTTCTTGATATTCTTGCAAACCTTGCCATGTATTAGAGGAAGTTATGGTTTGATAACCATAAATCATTGTTCTTGACATCAAAACTCTTGTTTCTTAAGAGATATAGATTTTACTTCTTGATATTTCATTATTCTTGATTTCAAAAACTCTAGTGAATTATTGGAACAATAAAAGCATAACTTTTGATTTGATAACCATAGAAATTTATGTTCTTGATGTCAAAACCTAGTTTTTGAGAAAGAGGGATTTTCCTTCTTAATATTCTTTTGTTGTTGATTCAAAAATCGTAGTGCTTTATTTGGAACAATAAAAGTATATCTTTTAATTATCTCTTGCTTATTTTTCTTGAGATACTATATTAGAAAAATACTTATGAAATTGGGAATTTTTGGATTTATTTGTGATTTGAGAAAAATGGTTGGTATTGCATCCCTTGTATGGTTTGTTGTGATGGACTTGAATTGCATTCGAGAACTGCAGTAGAGTGTTAGAGGTTAGTCTATCCCAGTGGGGGTGATATGGTTGCCTAACACTTGTAGTAGATTGTTGTTTGTGAGAGTAATCACTATTGTTCACGTAAGTTCGAGGCTAAGGGATGGTATACCTTTCTTGGGAAGAATTCGTTAATATCGTGAGAGACGGTATACGCCCTTCCTAAAATATTTGGGATTGTGTGATTGTGATGGGTGAACGAGATAGAATCATGGTGTAGATTCATGGGCAACAACCAGCATACATGAGAATGTGGGATTACGTTGTTGAATGATTGTTTGATTTCTATCACTCGAACATGTTTATTCCTTTCATTTAAATTATTACTCTTGCTTAAACTTGAGATCCATTGAAATATTCTTATTTTATTTCAAATGTTATGTATGATATTTGCGAAATGAGATCGGCTGTTTTTATATATTTTCTAAACCTTGTTCGAGTTTGGGAGAATGTTGCTACAGAGCTTAGTGCTCATCCCCTATAATATTATTCATTCTTAGATGTTGGTTTAGAGGAAGAGTTCAGAATTAACGAGCAGGTGACTTGGGAAACCCAATTGGAGGAAAGGGTGGATCCCGAGGGGAATGTCTAGAGTTGATCTCTCCATGGTTTAGATTAGGGGATATATTTTGGTACATTAAGAGATGTATTTTGTTTATTCCGCTGCGAGAAAATAGTTGTTTCTTTTGGGATGTAATGGCCATGGTTTGGCCTATTCTTTTGGATATGATGGTCATGACTGGCCTATTCTTTTGTGATGATATTGTAAATGTGATATTTGATGAATAAAATATTTTTTTAATGATGAATTTATTTAATTGCTCTCATAATGTGAATAATTTTTAAAGTGTAATGTCGTCCAAGGTGGGTTTTGGGGTGTTACAACATCCATACACTAGAAAGGTTAAATCTAGAAAAATAAAACCCACCCCACAATAGATGTGATCATGTCACTTGCATTTTTAACCCACATATGGTCTGTGCCTCTTTTATTTATTAGATAGGTAATCTACAGAGCGACATGTGTATTTTCTTTGGTAAGGTCTTCCTCACCTTTTGCACTATAACTTTGAAAGAACGGCCTAAAAAGTAGTCAATTGCTTCAATTGGCGCCAGAGAAAGGAAAAGGGGCTCAATTTAGCCAAACCCAAGTGTTGGCAAAGACTCCACCAGGTTGAGAAAAGAGGAAAATAGTTAGACAATTTCATCCATCCAAAATAATCATTGTTTAAGTTCAACCCAGACAATCAAAAGGGAACATCAAGCACGCAACAACCTCAGTCGTCAAGCACAAGCAGGAAACAAAAATGCTCAGAATCCACCTCGAAGCAACAATTTCTCTGATGCTAAGTTTTGCATTTAAAAGATACTATTGCACTTAGGAAAAAAGGGAACACCTGACGTCCAATGTCTTTAGCAACAGGGCTGGTCCCATCAATGTGGAGGAGCAAATTAGATTTCAGCTGCAAATAGCATGTTAGTTAGGAAATCAGCTGGATTTACGTATAGTTATTTGCATGCAAACAAGACAAAATTTGCTTTCTCAAGTAATTGAACATTTGCAGTCCTCTTCACACAGATACAGGGAATGCGTCACTTCTCTTCACACAAAAGTCTAAAATCACCACATGCACCATGTTTCTTCTAAACTTTTCCCTTCAGCAAGTCCTGTTGATGGTCACAAAGTGATGCGCGTGGTTAACAGATTAGGATTTATTCCAAACCAATTAAGATTAATGCACATGAGCAATTGAGATCAGGGGGTTTAAATATGTATTAAAACTGAAAAATTGATGGTTATTGAATGGTTTCAGTTTTACGTTCACCTAATCTGGCTAAAATTCGAATCTGAAAGAAGGATAGGTTTCAAGTGTTTATGTTTATACTTTTTTGCTAACGACAAATTTTTTTATTAAACATGGTTAAACAAGACTTCTAATCAATCAAATGAATTAATAAGGAAACATAGTCACTTAAGTATCAAACAAGAGCTAAAGTGATAGCTTTTTTACTCCGAGGATGTCCTTGGTCTTTCCTATCATCAATAAAACATATTAATTTCTGATCACAAAATGAAAGTAATATGCTAACAAGAAGTAACCACTATCATATTCTTAGTTCACCTACTACGATACATAATTCTCATAAATTTTGATAGGTACTCTCTTCATCTAAAATTTTGTATTCCAAACACCATGAAGAAAAGGTCCTTCAAGCAAAAGAGTAAGGTGCATGTACCTTAGGAGCCGGAACAAGCATGAATTTAAGCGTCAATTCCCAAAGAAATGTAGATGTATTTGGGAATCCGGTAGCAACATGAGGGTAAACCTAATCAAAATCATTACTAGCAATATTCACTGTCCCAATCTATCATGATTAAGATGGATTAAAAAGGTTGTGCTGAGAACATCAATAAAATCAATGTGCTTGAATCATATTTAAGTATAATCATCTTGTGACTGGCTGCATACTTGCTCGTTAACAATTTATGCTGACAATGACTCCACATATTGATCAATGTGTTGCAGCAGACGAACTCAAATAGCCCGATCGCTGGAGGCAAAAAGTTTAACAACTGTTAGCAATACCTACAATATGGAAGCAAGAAATCTTACAAGCCAAATACACTAAAATAATAACCACAAAGAAGCCACAACACAAAACTAAGGAGTATGAACATAACACTAAATTCTTCTGTCAAAAGCCATGATCCCATTTTCAACAATGCAGTCAAAGCAGGGGCAGCAACCGAACCAAATTCTAAGGACAAAGCCAGTAAATGAAGTAACTACAAAAATCAAAGGATAAGATGATGAACATGAATTAAAAAGCACAACAAAATAAAAGTAAAACCTCCTGTAATAATAATTGGGTAGGCACCTTTTTCAGCACAATTTGGCGAGGAAGCTGCTCTGCTAAATTTGGAAGCTTATAGAAGAATGTATCCTCTCGACACTGCCCTTCAAATTAAGAATTTCCATGAATTGCATGGTCTCCACCAATTTATTTTGAAAATATTCTGCAAATACATGTTTTGCACTTTAATATCGACATAAGAAAACATAAGAGACGAAAAAGGAATCCAATATTGGATTAAGTAAGCAATGTAAGATAAGTGGAACACGTAATGAAATATGCAAACGAAAATGACTTTTTGTGCATATGCATCTCCCATGCCTCCCAAGCAAAACCAATACCATGGCCAAGGGCAAGCATCTAGCTCTCAATACTCCTGGACCAATCCACAAGGGTATTTGTCAAACCCACCACCACAAAATTTTTCACCAAATCCACCTCCACAAAGTTTTTCTCAAGGACCATCCAATCCATCCACACACCAACCTCTTCACAAAAGGAATTTGGAGGATATGATACATTCCTTCATTCAAAGCCAAACCGCCATCAATAACCAAAATGTCACAGCCATCAATGATGTAAGAGCCTAACTCACAGTGTTGACAAACTCCATAGGGGCATCTCAACAAGAAAAGGGAAAGTTCCCCGCTCAACCACAAGAGAACCCTAGGGGTCAACACCTTGTTGAGTCATCGGAACCTTTGAGAGAGAGTTGCGAGCAACTCAAAGCTGTCACCACCCTCCGTAGTGGCAAAAAAATTGACAAAACCATTTTGTCAACGGTCTCACCCAAGACCAAATTGCCAAAAGAAAAAGATATCTTAGGTGACACCGACAAGAGTGAGGTGAGTGAAGAGAAAGAAAGAGAGGTTGTTGAGAAAGAAAAATTAATTGATGATTGTGTGTTTATTCCTCCCATGTCTGCCCCTTTCCCAAGTCATTTGAAGCCACCTGTCAAGGTGGCTAATTATACTGATATTTTGAAAATTTTTAAGCAGGTGAAAATTGACATTCCACTCCTCAACGCCATCAAGAAAATTTCATCATGTGCTAAGATTTTGAAGAACTTATGCACGGTGAAGAGGAAACTGAATGTCCACAAGAAAGCATTCCTCACCGAGCAAGTGAGCTCAATATTGAAGACCAACACTCCTCCCAAATTCAAAGATCCCAGTTGTCCAACCATAGTCATCACCATTGGAAATTATCGAGTGGAACAAGCACTCCTCGATTTGGGGGCAAGTGTTAATCTTCTCCCCTACTCGGTGTACCAACAGCTGCAGCTTGAGGAGTTGAAGCCCACCTCAATCATGCTTCAATTGGCGGATCGTAGTATCCGTACACCAAGGGGAGTAGTTGAGGATGTCTTAGTTCAAATTGATAAATTTTACTTCCCTGTCGATTTCATTGTGCTTGATACACACCTTACTGCAAACCTTAGCCCCCAAATTCCCGTAATACTTGGAAGACCCTTCCTTGATACATCTAATGTCATGATAAATTACAGGAACGATCTAATAAAGTTGGCATTTAGGAATATGACAATGAAGCACAATGTATTCAACTTGGCAAAGCAACCGGGTGATGATGAGGAAGTAAGTGAGGTCAATAGAATCGACACTTTGGTTGAGGAGCACTTGGAGCTGGAGGGGATATTGAAATTCAAGGAAGGAGGAATTATGAATCTTGAGAATTATGATGAGCAAGAGGAGATAGAAGATTTGAAAGGGATGGAAAGGTGGATCCCTACATTCGAAGAGTTACCCCATCGAGAAAAGAAAATTTTTTCGTCGGATGAACAAAAGCCCAACTTGGAGTTGAAGCCCTTGCCCACCCATTTGAAGTACGCCTATCTTGGGGAAGGTGAAACATTTTTGGTGGTCATTAGCTCTACATTGAACATGAAACAAAAAAAAGAACTCTTGGAGGTATTGAGAAAACATAAATGAGCAATTGGGTGGACCATTGCGGATATCAAAGGGATAAGCCCTCTCATTTGCACCCATCGCATATATCTTGAGGAGGATTCCAAACCTTCCCAACAACCACAAATGCGGATGAATCCCATTATGAAGGAGGTGGTGAGGGATAAGGTTCTGAAATTACTTGATGTGAGAATTATTTTTCTAATTGCCGATAGTAGGTGGGTTAGCCCTACGCAAGTAGTACCTAAGAAATCCAGAGTTACGGTAGTTAAGAATGATGAGAATGAGCTTATACCTACAAGAGTAATCACCGGATGGTGCATTGATTACCGAAAGCTGAACACTTGCACAAGAAAAGACCACTTCCCATTGTCATTCCTAGATCAAGTTCTAGAACGAGTAGCGGGGCATCTATTCTACTATTTTTTAGATGGATATTCTGGCTACAATCAGATTGAGATTGCTTTGGAGGATCAAGAGAAGACCACTTTCACATGCTCCTATGGTACCTTTGCCTACCGCCGTATGTCATTTGGACTGTGCAATGCTCCGGGGACTTTTCAATGCTGTATGATGGGAATTTTCAGTGACATGGTGAAAAAGATAGTGGAGGTCTTTATAGATGACTTTTTGGTGTTTGGGAATTCATTCGAGGGATGTTTGACAAACTTGGAGAAAGTTCTAACAAGATGTGAGGAGAAGAATCTAGTCTTGAACTGGGAAAAGTGTCACTTTATGGTGACGGAAGGAATTGTGCTTGGCCATATAGTTTCGGCAAGGGGTATTGAAGTCGATAAATCCAAGGTGGAGGCCATCTCCAACCTCTCCACGCCAAGAGCCATCAAAGGCATCCGGTCGTTTTTGGGCCATGTAGGTTTTTATCGTCGATTCATAAAGAATTTCAGTGCAATGGCCCAACCCTTGACCAACCTGCTGTCTAAGGAGGTCCCATTTGAGTGGTCGGATGATTGTAAGGCATCATTTAAAAACTTAAAAGCATGCTAGTCACACCTCTGATCATGCGACCACCCAATTAGGATCTACCTTTTGAGCTCATGTGCGACTCGAGTGATTATGCGGTCGGCGCAGTGCTTGGTCAGAGGGAGAAAATAGACCATATGTGATACATTATGCTAGCAAAACACTTAATGAGGCTCAGATGAATTACACTACCACCGAGAAAGAATTGCTAGCAGTAGTGTTTGCCTTAGATAAATTCCGTTCTTACATCATTGGTTCGCCTATTGTTGTCTTTACTGATCACTTTGCTTTAAAGTATTTGTTGTCTAAGCAAGATAAAAAATCGAGACTCATTAGGTGGATACTCCTCCTACAAGAATTTGACTTGACGATCAAGGACAAGAAAGAAGTTGAAACGTGGTGGCGGATCATTTATCCCGGCTTGTGGTGCAAGAGGCCGATGAGCACATTCCTATCCCTAACTTTTTCCCTGACGAGCATTTGTTGTCAATTCATTCTGTATGTCCTTGGTATGCTGATATGTGTAACTATCTTGCAACAGGATAGATACCACCGCAATGGAGCCCAGAAGATCGAAGAGGATTTATGGCAGATGTGAAGTACTTCTACTTCGACAACCCGTATTTGTTCAAATACTGCTCTGACCAAATCATGAGGAGATGCGTACCTGAAAATGAACAACGAGACGTCCTTACATTTTGCCATTTACAAGCTTGCGGTGGACATTTCTTAGTGAAAAAGACTTCGGCCAAAATTCTTCAATCAGGTTTTTACTAGCCCTTTCTTATCAAAGATTGTGTTTTGTTTTGTAAAAGATGTGACAGATGCCAACGGTTGGATAGTGTGACCCAAAGAAACATGATGCCCCTTTCACTAATACTTGTCATAGAAATATTCGACTGTTGGGGCATCGACTTCATGGGTCATTTCCCTATTTCATTTGGTTATTTGTACATCCTCCTGACAGTAGACTATGTGTCTAAATGGGTGGAGGCTATCCCGACCAAGACTAATGACCACCAGGTCGTAGTCAAGTTTCTCAAGGAGAACATCTTTTCGAGGTTTGGGATGCCTCGTTCAATAATAAGTGATGGTGGATCACATTTTTGTAATAGGCCATTTGCATCTCTAATATTCAAATATGACGTCACTCACAAAGTATCCACTGCCTATCACCCACAAACAAATTGCCAAGCCGAGCTAGCCAATAGGGAGATCAAGAACATTCTGGTCCGATAGATTGATCAATGACCTCTGGACATAACGCACTGCCTTTAAAACTATTTTAGGCATGTCTCCCTACCGGCTTGTCTATAGAAAGGCTTGCCACCTGCCAGTAGAAATGGAACACAAGGCCTATTGGGCCATTAAGACTTTAAATTTTAATTTGAGAATGGCCGGTGATCGTATGAAGTTAGAGCTGAATGAGTTGGAAGAGATTCGACGAGATGCGTATGAGAGCTCCACAATCTCAAAAGAAAGGGCCAAAATCTTTCTTGATAACTCCATCGTGAGGAAATCATTTGAGCCCGGGCAAAAAGTACTCTTATACGATTCTCACCTCTTCATTTTCCAAGGTAAACTCCAATCCCGTTGGGATGACCCCTATTTTATCAAGGTGGCCTACCCCAATGGAGCTGTAGATATCCAAAACCCCGAAAATGGCCAGACATTCAAGGTCAATGGCCAAAGACTTAAGCCATTTTCTGGAGGCTTTGAAAAACAAGTGGTAGAAGAGAATTTAATGGATCTAGTATACTCGGAAGTTGTGGAGGAATAATTAATTTTTTTTTTTGTTTTTCAATGTACAGGCTTTTATTTACTTACTTTATTTTTATTCTATGTTAATTATGTTCTTTTGTCATATAATTCTGTTCTTCTTAGTCGCAGATATTGATGTTTTTGTCAAAGTTCAAGTGTGAGGTGTTCTCTAACCCTACTAATCTTTTTACTGTCCGTCATTGAATAACATATTTTTTTTGTTTCATTGAGGACAATGCATGAATCAAGTTGGGGGGAGGGGGTGAGGTTGCACTGCTTGCATCTTACACCAATGTTTGTGGGAATATTTCGCGCAGATATGCGCCTGCCGACACTTGCGCTTGTCAACACTTAAAAAAAAAAAAAAAAAAAAACCGAGTGGAAATATTCCGTGCGGATATGCGGCTGTCGACACTCAAAAATAAAAAATAAAAAATAAAAAATAAAAAATAAATAAAAATAAAAAAAAAAATGGGATGCTTTTATAAGGCTTTCAAATTTTTTCTTTTTTCTCTCATCCACCAGTGATTGGTCTCCCTTTCTTCTTCCCTTCTTCTTCTCTTCTTCTTTCTTTTTTTTTCTTCCTCTTTTCTTCTTCTTTTTCTTCGTCGTTCTCTCTGTTCTCTGTAAAAACAACCCACCCCCTGCAAATCCATAACCATCTACGCCGACAACCCAGTCCTTTGTTTAATAATTTGCCTTATATGTTTGTATTTGTTCATGGGTGCTCTTTTTCTACTCGCACTTAGGGTGAGGGTTTCTAGCCTAACCCAAATCTCCCTCGAGTTGATTAATTGTTGTGTTTTGTTTGTTGGTTTCGGTAGCTAAACAGATCTCTACACCCACCGCCTTTCCCTCTTTCTTCGTCTTCGTCTTCGTCTTCTTCTTCTTCTTATTTTTGTTGTGTTATTCTCTACAACACGACCCAACTCCCAATAGTCCCATGACCATATTCCTCGAAGAGCCAGTCGTTTGTCTCATGATCGGCATTTGTTTACTCTATTTGTACATGACTCTTCTTCTTTTTTTCGCATTTAAAATCAAGGGTTTTCGTCTTAGCGAAAACCCAGATCTGCGTAGAGAAGATTAATTTGTGTATTTTCTTTGTAGGTTTCAAGTTGAACAGATCTCTACCCTACAACTTGATCTCCAAACTCCACACACTGGTAAATTTGAAACATTGGGGACAATATTCGGTTTAGGTTGGGGGGTGTGATCTACGATTCTAGTTTGTTATAGTTTCGTATTTAAAAAAAAAAATTGTTCTGGATTACGTATTTTTACAGCATTTTTGCTTATATTTCATGATCACATCAAAATGTAGCTTCAATCGACTTTGTGACTGGCAGACGTTAAAGAACCAGATAGTGAGTCTTATAGCATAGAAAGAATGGATGTTAAAATTTTTTAGTTTAGTTTGGGAGGTTTGCACACATTTTCATCTGATGTGCATGTTGTGATCATGAGAAAAACAAGAGTAGTCAGAAAAATTGAAATCCGAGAAGCACAAGCAAAACTATTGTGTGGCAGAAGTACTTTGGTAAACGTCGTCGTGCCAAACGACTGGGTGCTTATAAACAATGTGGCAGGTGTTTTCACATGAAAAAATGCAATCAGTGTTCTGAATCAATTTTGGGTCGTGCAACCGATCAATTAAACTGTATAGTAAATGGGCAGAGTAAGAATTTTTCTGACACACCATCTTATACTAGTCCGGGACTTACACGTTATGTGCGACAAGAAGTGGGAATGGTCACTAATAATGACAGACACAAGCGATGACTCGGATTAAATTTTGACTAATAATGACAAAGCTGTGGAAAAATGTGTTTTGGGGATAAATGTTAATGGTTCGAATTTTTTTTTTTGTGTAAATATTTGTTTATGTACAAAGTTTTTTTGTTGAAATAAAGATGTGG